>CANSNZ010000230.1:205000-451135 GCA_947646795.1 Beta lomatogona
CTCACATTTAGCCACATGTTAGGACATATATAGTTTTAATAACAACATATACAACCATTAGAGTCAAGAAAAATCATTTCACATGCTTTGAAACCCATTTTGGGTAAATGATTGTCATTTCGGGCCGATTTTTGCTTATCATGTTCAATGTACTTAGTTTCTCGCATTTAGCCACATGTTAGGACATATATAGCTCTAATAACAACATATAGAACCATTAGAGTTAACAAAAATCCATTCACATGCTTTCAAACTAATTTTAGGTAAACGAAGGTCATTTCGGGCCGATTTTTGCTTTTCATTTTCAATGTACTTAGTTTCTCGGATTTAGCCACATGTTAGGACATATATAGTTGTAATAACAACATACTCAACCATTAAAGTCAAGAAAAATCACTTCACATGCATTGAAACCCATTTTTGGTAAATGAAGGCCATTTCGTGCTGATTTTTGCTTTTCGTGTTCAATGTACTTAGTTTCTCGCATTTAGCCACATGGTAGAACATATATAGCTCTAATAACAACATATACAACCATTAGAGTTAACTAAATTCCATTCACATGCTTTGAAACCCATTTTGGGTAGATGAAACCCATTTTGGGTAAATGAAGGCCATTTCGGGCCGATTTTTGCTTTTAATGTTCAATGTACTTAGTTTCTCGCATTTAGCCACATGTCAGGAAATATATAGTTGTAAAAACAACATATACAACCATTAGAGTCGAGAAAAATCACTTCACATGCTTTGAAACCCATTTTGGGTAAATGAAGGTCATTTCGGGCCAATTCTTGCTTTTCATGTTCAATGTACTTAGTGTCTCGCATTTAGCCACATGTTAGGACATATATAGCTCTAATAACAACATATACAATCATTAGAGTTAACTAAAATCCATTCACATGCTTTGAAACCCATTTTGGGTAGATGAAACCCATTTTGGGTAAATGATGGCCATTTTGGGCCGATTTTTGCTTTTCATGTTCAATGTACTTATTTTCTCGTATTTAGCCACATGTAAGGAGATATATAGTTGTAATTACAACATATACAACCATTAGAGTCAAGAAAAATCATTTCACATGCTTTGAAACCCATTTTGGGTAAATGAAGGCCTTTTGGGCTGATTTTTGCTTTTCATGTTCAATGTGCTTAGTTTCTCGCATTTAGCCACATGTTAGGACATATATAGCTCTAATAACAACATATACAACCATGATAGTTAATTAAAATCCATTCACATGCTTTGGAACCCATTTTGGGTAGATGAAATCCATTTTGGGTAAATGAAGGCCATTTCGGCCGATTTTTGCTTTTCATGTTCAATGTACTTAGTTTTTCGCATTTAGCCACATGTTAGGACATATATTATTGTAATAAAAACATATGCAACCATTACAGTCAAGAAAAATCAATTCACATGCTTTGAAACCCTTTTTGGGTAAATGAAGGCCATTTCGGGCCGATTTTTGCTTTTCATGTTCAATGTACTTAGTTTCTCGCATGTAGCCACATGTTAGGACATATATAGCTCTAATAACAACATATACAACCATTAGAGTTAACAAAAATCCATTCACATGCTTTAAAACCCATTTTGGGTAGATGAAACCCATTTTGGGTAAATGAAGTCCATTTCGGGCCGATTTTTGCTTTTCATGTTCAATGTACTTAGTTTCTCGCATTTAGCCACATGTTAGGACATATATAGTTGTAATAACAACATATACAACCATTAGAGTCGAAAAAAATCACTTCACATGCTTTGAAACCCATTTTGGGTAAATGAAGGTCATTTCGTGCCGATTTTTGCTTTTCATGTTCAATGTACTTAGTTTCTCGCATTTACCCACATGTTAGGACATATATAGCTCTAATAAAAACATATACAACCATTAGAGTTAACTAAAATCCATTCACATGCTTTAAACCCATTTTGGGTAGATGAAACCCGTTTTGGGTAAATGAAGGCCATTTCGGGCCGATTTTTGCTTTTCATGTTCAATGTACCGAGTTTCTCGCCTTTTAGCCTCATGTTAGGACATATATAGTTGTAATCGTTGTTGTTATAATCGCGATCTGGATTGTAGGATCGTACGATCCTACGATCGAGTTTTAGCAAAACGATCCTGATCATAAGCAGAATCGCAAGGCTGGTAGAATCGCTGCAGGATCGGTTAGGATCGTAGCAGGATCGGTAGGATCGGAGTAGGATCGGACGATCCTGTTTTTCACTTAGATTGTTGCAGGATCTATCAGGATCGGAGTAGGATCGGTCAGAATCGGAGTAGGATCGGTTAGGATCGGTCAAGATCGGAAGATCCTACTTCTTTACATATTAAAATGATCCCTAAAGCAACTAACTTTTCCTTTAAGCCCAATAAATTATAACTCAACTTCATACACGCAAATATTTCTCTTCTCAAATCTTTTATGACTCTTGTGAAGCCATATTACCTTTAAAATATCAATATTATGTGAGAAAATCTAGGTATTTAGCATCCATATTGTTTGAAAGATGTGCATTTATTCATTTGGAAGCATTTTTGTTACTCTTTTTTGCAATTTGGTAGGATTTTACGATCCTACGATTCGTTCTACCGATTCGATCCTACACCCCTTACCGATCCAAACTGGGATCCCGATCCTAACAACATTGGTTGTAATAACAGCATACACAACCATTAGAGTCAAGAAAAATCACTTCACATGCTTTGAAACCCATTTTGGGTAAATGAAGGCGATTTCGGGCCGATTTTTGCTTTTCATGTCAATGTACTTAGTTTCTCGCATTTAGCCACATGTTATGACATATATAGCTCTAATAACAACATATACAACCATTAGAGTTAACTAAACTGCATTCACATGCTTTGAAACCCGTTTTGGGTAGATGAAACCCATTTTGGGTAAATGAAGGCCATTTCGAGCCGATTTTTGTTTTTCATGTTCAATGTACATAGTTTATCACATTTAGCCACATGTTAGGACATATATAGTTGTAATAACAACATATACAACCATTAGAGTCAAGAAAAATCACTTCACATGCTTTGAAACCCATTTTGGGTAAATGAAGGCCATTTCGGGTCGATTTTTGCTTTTCATGTTCAATGTACTTAGCTTCTCGCATTTAGCCACATGTTAGGACATATATAGCTCTAATAACAAGCAAGCGGGTACAAGCAGGCCAAAGAAGGCCATTTCGGTTAAAGGAACGCAAGACTTAAAAGGTTTAAGTTGCGAACAAAACCCATCTAAAGATACTTGGATTGAGAAACCAACGCTTCAGTGTCTCACTAAGGCATGCTTATGGCTACATGCAAATGTGCGTGATATGCCGGATGATACACATGTGGAGGTGAAGTTGCGTACCACGGAATTCAACTACCACGAGGAAACATCGACATGGGTGTCTAAGGTTGATGTGAAGGAGTTCCTTTGCGGAGAGATGTTGAATTCTTCCTTGATTCAAGCCTTCATGAGGTATAATAGTTGTACTTATGAAATATATGAACTTCCTTTGCCATATCTAATAATATATCTATGTTACGTACTTGGTTGTGCTTTGAAGATTAATCCAAGATGATCCTCGTGGACGCGATCAGTTTGGGTGGTTATGTCCAAATTTTGTCCGAGCTGACAATTGTTTGCAAAATACAAGTGAGGTTAAGGAGTATATTTGGCTATGTCTCAAAACAGCTAAATGTGCACAACATAAGTTCATATTTGCCCCTTGTTTTGAAGAGTATAGTTCTTAACCTTGTATCCATTTTTGCCATTTCATTATTATACAATACAAGTACTCACATGATTGCTTCCTAACTTTTTTGGGATTTTAGTCTCCATTGGTCGCTCCTTGTGGTTTGTCCTTCAAACAACACAGTATATCAGTTTGATTCTGCAGCTCAAGATCCACCACGATCCTTACTCCTCAAATCATGCATAAATAGGTATGTTTGTTACTTAAATTGCTTATTAGCATAACATGTTTCACTAATTTCATCATTTGCCCACTTCTCACATGAAATTAACATAACTACAGTTCTATGAAGAAAGTTGAGAGAACAGGACAAGTTCCTCGGTGCAATGCAATGAAGGTAATAGATATTACTTAAGCTACTTCTTTCTTTTACAAAAAACAAACATGTACGTTTCTTACATGCCTTTTTTATGTAATTCTATAATTAGTGTACTCAACAACCCGGGGAACCGTGTGTGGCTACTATGTGTTGAGGTTCATGTTCGATATAATCTCAAGTTGCAAAGAAGTCGGGGATCTTGAGAATGAATTATACATAAATAATAAGTAGCTCAATTTAAGGTCGATTTTGGCCTCGTAAGCTCAAATTTTTTTTTTTTACTTTCTCGCATTTAGCCACATGTTAGGTCATATATACTTATAACAGGTACATATAGAACCATTAGAGTCAAGTAAACAACATTCACATCATTTAAGACCCATTTTGGGTAAATGTATGTGATTTAGGGTCGAATTTGGCCTTTCAAGTTCAATTTACTTAGTTTCCCACATTTAGCCACATGTTAGGACATGTATAGCTCTAATAACAACATATACAACTATTAGAGTCAAGTGAAATCTATTCACATGCTTTGAAACCCATTTTCGGTAAATGAAGGCCATTTCGGGCCGATTTTGCCTTCCAAGTTCAATTTACTTTGTTTCCCACATTTAGCCACATGTTTGGACATATATACTTCTAATTGCAACATATATAACCATTAGAGTCAAGAAAATTCATTTTTCATGCTTTGAAACCCAATTTGGGTAAATGAATTCCATTTCGAGTCGATTTTAGCCTTCCAAGTTCAATTTACTTTGTTTCCCACATTTAACCACATGTTTGGACATATATAGTTCTAATAGCAACATATATAACCATTAGAGTCAAGAAATATTAATTTTGATGCTTTGAAACCCATTTTGGGTAAATAAAGGCCATTTCGGGCTGATTTTTTGCTTTTCATGTTCAATGTACTTAGTTTCCCGCATTTAGCTATATGTTAGGACATATATAGTTCTAATAGCAACATATATAACCATTATAGTCAAGAAAAATCATTTTTCATGCTTTGAAACCCATTTTGGGTAAATGAAGGTCATTTCGGGCTGATTTTTGCTTTTCATGTTCAATGTACTTAGTTTCCCGCATATAGCCACATGTTTGGACATATATAGCTCTAATAACAACATATACAACCATTAGAGTTAAGTAAAAGCCATTCACTTGCTTTGAAACCCATTTTGGGTAAATGAATTCCATTCCGGCCGATTTTGGCCTTCCAAGTTCAATTTACTTTGTTTCCCACATTTAGCCACATGTTAGGACATATATAGTTCTAATAGAAACATATATAACCATTAGAGTCAAGCAAAATCATTTTTCATGCTTTGAAACCCAATTTGGGTAAATGAATTCCATTTCGGACCGATTTTGGCCTTCCAAGTTTAATTTACTTTGTTTCCCACATTTAGCCACATGTTTGGACATGTATAGTTCTTATAACAACATATATAACCATTAGAGTCAAGAAAAATAAATTTTCATGTTTTGAAACACATTTTGGGTAAATGAAGGCCATTTCGGGTCGATTTTTGCTTTTCATGTTCAATGTGCTTACTTTCCGTATTTAGCCACATGTTAGGACATATATAACTCTAATAACAACATATACAACCATTAGAGTCAACTAAAGTCCATTCACAAGCTTTGAAACCCATTTTGGGTAAATAAAGGCAATTTCGGGTCGATTTTAGCTTTACAAGTTCAATTTTCTTAGTTTCCCACATTTAGCCAGATTTTAGGACTTATATAGTTCTAATAGCAATATATATAACCATTAGAGTCAAGAAAAATTATTTTCATGCTTTGAAACCCAATTTGGGTAAATGAATGCCATTTCGAATCGATTTGGCCTTTTAAGCTCATTGTACTTATTTTCTTACATTTAGCCACATGTTAGGACATATATAGTTCTAATAACATGTATAACCATTAGATTCAAGTAAAGTCCACTCATATGGTTTTGAAACCCATTTTAGGTAAATGAATGTCATTTTGGGCCGATTTTAGCCTTCTTAGCTCTACTTTCCTTAATCTCTCGCACTTAGTATCATTTTGAAGGTCATATATAATTCTAATATGTACATATGTAATTATTAAAGTCAACTAAAGTCCACTCACATGCAATGAAACCCATTTTGGGTAAATGATTGTCATTTTTTGCCTATTTTTGCCTATTTTTGCATTTTAAGCTCGATTCCCGTATTTCTTGCATTATATTATTTCCTCAATCTCTTTAGATTCAACTAAAGTCATATGCGTGTTTCCTTATGTTTGTTTTATAAGGTATTCCTCGATGGCAAACCAAGGGAGGGTTCTTTCACCACAGCCGAAATAGACAAGGTTCGAAATTTGCTAGCACGCTCCCTTACCGACTTTTACATGTGAAGATGATGTCGTAGCTTTGAGTTTTTATGTTCTTATTATGTTACTAGCTACTTATATAGGTCCAATTGATATTTTTTTTTGATTTTAGTACTTATTACAACTTTAATTATAGTACATCCTCAAAATATTATATATATATATATATATATATATATATATACATACATATATATATATATATATATATATATATATATATATATATATATACATACATATATATATATATACATACATATATATATATATATATACATACATATATATATATATATATACATACATATATATATATATATACATACATATATATAAGGGGAGACTAACCCTAAAGAATGACCTTGTTTGTAGAGGAAGTACACAAAACTAACTAAAACTGAAAGAGTAATTCTAAACATAAGATGGAAACATAATTAAAGGAAGTAGGAAGTAAGAACTTACTGAAGAAACTTATATTAATACTTGGAATATGTTACAGAATTGGAAATTCAGAAGTTTGAGAACTCACTTTCTTACAATGATTTTTCTCTCTTAAGCTCTGATTTTTTTCTTGTTGTAATGAGCTCTTTCTTTTTTCTCTCTCAAATGAGTTCTGAGTAGAAATGAAACTAAATGATAAGTGGCTTTTAAGGCCGCTTTTATGGCCTCTTTCCACCCTAATTAAGCCCTTGTTTAGCCCATTTTTATGCTTATTTAGCTTAGTTTTGTTCAATGTTAGTGATTCTACTAGTTTCATGCAATTTGAGTCCTTTTTGGGAGTTATAGGTTGTTTTCTCTTCATGTGAAGAATGAATGTTGTGAACACCCTATGCTATGACTTGCTCTTAACTTCTTTCAGGTTCTGTAGCGGCCTAATCAAGGTTGTCGAAGCTTGGAATTGGAAAAGGGAACCTTTGGATGAAGAGAGGGAGCTTCAAATTGCAAAGAAGAGTAGAAGCAGAGTCAAAGCTCGCGCTCCAACCTCATGGAGCGGGAGCTCCAAAATCCCTTGCATACAAGAGGATTTGCCGAGAAATCGAAGCTGGCGCTCCAACCTCTGGAGCGGGAGCTCCAAAATCCCTTGCATACAAGAGGGTTTGCCGAGAAATCAAAGCTGGCGCTCCAACCTTTGGAGCGGGAGCTTCAATCCGCGGCGGAACTCTCACCTTAGGCTCAGAGCTGGCGCTCCAACCTCGTGGAGCGGGAGCTCCGACCTGCTGTTGAAATCTCTCCATTAAGTTCAGAGCTGGCGCTCCACGCATGGAGCGGCAGCTCTGAATGGTCAGCTCCCGATTTTTTTTCGCTGTCTGCCCTTACTCTAAGCTGTATTTGTGAGGGGTATAAATACCCTCTCTTTAAGACATTTTAGGGAGCTTTTGAATTCCAGAAAAAAGGATTGAAAGCAAGAGCACACTATTCTAGGTTAATTAGAGAGAGAAAAACACATTCTTAGGAGAGAGAAAGTTGTAACTCAACCTTTGTTCTTCATTTTTATCAATCAAAGCATCAATCTTTTGGTAATTTCTAGTCACTAATCCTTATTTCCTCGCTTATTTTTGGTTATTTGTTAATTTTTATGCTTGTTTAAATTAGTTTATACTTGCCTTGACTAGTCTTAGTAGTCTATTGTTCAAAGGTTCAATCTTTCTCGTTTTCACTAATCATGCTTAGTAGTATTAGTATGTTTGCTCCTTTTATTGTTGCTTTTACTAGTCTTACTATGTTCTCCTCCTTCCTAGGCTAGATTTCTAGCTAGGGAAGGGGGATAATGGGACTTTGTGATGATTTTGAATGATGTTTGGTTGGCTTTGGTGATTGTTCTTTTGATACTCGAATCAAGGTATTTTATTGTAAAAGTATGAAACTTGATCACCTTTATGCTTAAATCTTGTGCTGATGTTGGGTTATGTGAGAGCAAGCTCGATATTAGTGATGACTTGATGATGGGTAGACCACGACCTCAAAGGCGGGGTTGGGTAGGCGGTGTTGAGGGGTGTGCGAGAGTGACCTCTTGATGTTGGACCAAGGCCCTCAATAGATTTGATTCATTGCCCACCAAATGTTGTCGAAATCGTTGTTGTGAGTTCCACGATTCCCCCTCTCCCTAGTGTTTGCCTTATTGATTAATCACTCTTGTTTTATCTTCCTTAGGTAGTCTAGTTGATAACCCAAACCCATTTTCTTTTACTCCCGTCAATTGATTGCATCTCGAACTAAGTTAAAACCCCTTGCTTCTCCGTGGATACGACCCCTTACTAAGCTATACTACCTTATTAGGCTAGTTAGTTAGACTAGGGAGATTTTATTCTTGACCCGGAACCATAGGAAGTAACGACACCTAGGGGACCGATCAAGTTTTGGCGCCGTTGCCGGGGAAGCAACGTGTTGTTTAAACTTAGTTTATTGCCCATCAATTGTTTTTTTTATTTTATTTTCATTTTTGTTATTGTGTTGTCATTACTAACCGTGTGCTTAGCTTTGTTGAATGATAAGGAGATCTCAAGGTATTCCTACCACTCCTCTTGACCCGGAAATTGACCGTACTTTGAGGCAAGTTCGGAGGTTATTTGAACATCAAACCGAGGAGGAGGAAACATTTTTTGACTCCTCAAGTGAGGCAAGTGAAGCCATGGCCGAAGATGACAACCCTCTATTTCAAGACTTTGGTAATCCGGAGGACTATGAGCTCACCGGTGGCATTTTGCTCCCCACCACCACTACAAACTTCACTATTCATCCACAATATACACAAATGGTGCTTAGGGAGCAATTTTCCGGAGCCGCGCATGAGAATCCCATTGAGCATCTTGATAGATTCCTTGAGTTGTGCGCCATGGTCCAAACGAACCAAGTCACTCAAGAATACATTCGTATGCATCTCTTCCAGGCAATCCTTAGCGGGAAAAGCTTATAGGTGGCTTAAGAATCTCAAACCAAACTCCTTGACTACTTGGAGGGCGGTGGCTAAAGCCTTCCTAAAGAAGTTTATATCGGAGGAGAAGACCGCGGAAATGAGAAGGAAGATCTCCAACTTCCAACAAGAATCGGATGAGTCTCTAGGTGAAGCTTGGGAACGATTCAATGAGTACGTTAGAGCTTGCCCCCATCATGAGTATAGCGAGCCTCTACTTATTAGATTCTTCTATGATGCTCTTGATCCCATTAGTAGAGCCAATCTTGATGCGGGAGCCGGAGGCCAATTAAGGAAAGTTCCTCAAGCTCAACTTAAAGATACAATTGAGGATGTGGTTCGCAACTATTCATGGGGTGGTAAGAGAAGAAGTCAAGGAAAAGCTAGTGGAAAATTTGAGCTTGACCAAGAGTCACTCAAAGCCTTCATGGAACAACTTCTTGACAAGAAGCTAGGGAAAGAACAAGCTTCTTCTTCCTCATCTCGGCAAATAAACTCATTCTCATGTGAAATTTGTGGGGGTACCAACCACGACACCTCTTATTGTGGTGGTAAGGACCCCGAGCATGTAGCGGCTATGGGTTATCTCAATAATCAAAGAGATCAAAGGGATAATTGGAGAGGCCCTAACTCCAATCTTAATCCGAGGTTCAATGACTATGGTGGACCAACCAATTTCAACAATCAAGCGAACCAAGGAGCTCCCTACTTACATCCAAATGCTAGAAACAACTTCAACAAGCCCCATCCACAAAATCAATTCGCAAATCAACCCCCAACCACCTTCCCAAACACCTCAAACCCTCAAGGTGGTCCATCTCCGGACACCCTTCTTATCCTAGACAACATCAAAAACATTTCCCAACAATTTGAACAAAAGTTGAGTAACCTTGATCGAAAGGTTGACCAAAAATTCCAAGAAACCACTTCTCACCAAAAGATCCTTGATAATCAAGTTGCCCAACTAGCCGAGAGAGTTTCTCAACTCTCAAATGAGAAGTTTCCCGGTCAACCTACTCCGAACCCCGCAAATTCCCACCATGTGAAGGCCATCTCCCTAAGATCCGGAAGATC
Organism: Beta lomatogona; assembly: GCA_947646795.1. Classification (NCBI taxonomy): domain Eukaryota; kingdom Viridiplantae; phylum Streptophyta; class Magnoliopsida; order Caryophyllales; family Amaranthaceae; genus Beta; species Beta lomatogona. Next base: position 215,438 of record CANSNZ010000230.1, read on the forward strand.
ATACCAAGTACCTAAAAGCGGTGCAACAAGAGGATGATAAGGAGAAGGAAGAACAAGTGGTTGGAAAAGGAGAAAATGAAACCGAAGAGGGTGTGGAGAAGGATAAAGAGTTTGAGGTAGAAAAACAAGCATCAACGAATGTCCAACCATCAAGATTCAATCCTCCCCCACCATTTCCGGAAAGGATAGTTGAGAGAAAGTTGAATGACAAGTACAACAAGTTCATGAGCATGTTGAAAGGTCTTGAAATCAACATTCCCTTCCTTGAGGCCATGTCACAAATGCCATCCTATGCAAAGTTCCTCAAAGAACTTCTTTCCAACAAGAAAAAGCTCAATGAACAATGCATCACTCTTCCACATCAAGTGAGTGCGCTTGTGCAACGCCAAATGCCACCCAAGCAACGAGATCCGGGTAGTTTCACTCTCCCGGTGAAATTGGGAGATCTCGAGACCAAAGGAGCATTAGCCGATTTGGGAGCAAGTGTGAGCTTAATGCCCTTGTCCATTGCAAAGTTGCTCAAATTCGAGATGGTGCCTTCACGGAAGACAATTCAATTAGCCGACCGCTCGATTAAGCTACCTTGTGGAGAACTTGAGGATATACCGATTCGAGTTGGTAATATCTTTGTGCCTTGTGATTTTGTTGTAATGGATATGGAGGAGGACCCTCATACTCCTCTTATCCTTGGAAGAGAGGCTCTTAAAACAATGGGAGCCGTGATTAATTGCAAGAACAACACGATTACTTGTGAGGTGGCCGATGAAAGAGTTGTGTTTGAGTTTTCGAAAACCTTGAAACAACCTATGGTGGAGAAGGTGTGGCGAGTAGACTTGGTGGAGTCGGAGATAGCTGTTTATGAGAGGATACAAAGCATGAGACATGATACGCTTTTTGAGGCCCTCCAAGATAATGAGGGGATGGAAAAATCAAGAGAGGCCATGGAGATTGAGGCTCACCTTAATGAAGCTCATACGGATGCCCAAGAAAGCAAAGATGAGCTCCCATTGATCCAAACCGCGGCCAAGGGGGAGAGTTCTAAGCCTCCCCCCAAGGTAGACTTGAAACCCCTTCCCCCCTCTCTCAAATATGCTTTTCTTGAGAATGATAGCGAATATCCTTTTATTGTCAATGCTAACCTTGATGACATCTCCTTGCAAAAATTGATTGAGTTGTTGAGAAAATATAAGGGTGTCATAGGGTATAGTATTGATGATATCAAGGGTATTAGCCCTAGCTTGTGTATGCATCGCATCCACCTTGAGGATGATCATGCCACCTCTATTGAGCCTCAAAGGCGGTTGAATCCGACTTTGAAGGAAGTTGTGAAACAAGAGGTTCTTAAGCTCCGTGAAGCGGGCATCATCTATGCTATCTCGGATAGCAAATGGGTGAGTCCGGTTCATGTGGTGCCTAAGAAAGGTGGCATGACTATTGTCAAGGATGACAAGGGAAATGACATCTCCACCCGTACCGTGACGGGGTGGAGGATGTGCATTGACTATAGGCGGCTAAACAAAGCCACTAGGAAGGATCATTTCCCTTTGCCATTCATAGACCAAATGTTGGAGAGGTTGGTAAAGCATTCTCATTATTGTTTTCTTGATGGTTACTCCGGATTCTTCCAAATTCCTATTCATCCGGATGACCAACATAAAACAACCTTTACATGCCCTTATGGAACATTTGCATACCGAAGAATGCCCTTCGGTTTATGCAATGCTCCATCTACCTTCCAAAGGTGCATGACCTCCACTTTTTCCGACATGCTTGAGGATGTCATTGAGGTTTTCATGGATGATTTTAGTGTTTGCGGTTCGTCTTTTGACAAGTGCTTAAAAAATCTCGAGAAAGTCTTAAAAAGATGTCAAGAGACGAACCTTGTGCTAAATTGGGAAAAGTGTCATTTTATGGTTGAGGAGGGCATTGTCCTTGGCCATAAGATTTCAAAGAATGGAATTGAAGTTGACCCGGCAAAGGTTGCGGTGATTGAAAAGCTACCCCCACCCACTTCGGTGACCGGGGTGCGTGCCTTCTTGGGCCATGCCGGCTTTTATCGCCGTTTCATCAAAGATTTTTCACAAATTGCAAGACCTTTGACGAGGCTACTTCAAAAAGAAGTGGAGTTCCGATTTGATGAAGCTTGCACAAAGGCATTTGAGACCTTGAAAAATGCTTTAGTGAATGCGCCTATTGTGCAAGCTCCGGATTGGGAGCTCCCATTTGAACTAATGTGTGATGCGAGTGATTATGCAGTTGGTGTTGTACTTGGACAAAGGAAGGATAAGAAATTGAATGTGCTCTCATATGCAAGCCGAACGCTAGATGATGCGCAAAAGAATTACTCGACCACGGAGAAAGAGATGTTGGCCGTGGTGTTTGCATTTGACAAATTCCGGCCCTATCTCGTTTGCAACAAGGCCATCGTCTACACCGATCATGCCGCGGTCAAGTACTTAATGAGCAAGAAGGATGCCAAGCCACGACTAATTCGATGGGTTCTTCTCCTTCAAGAATTTGACATGGCAATTCTTGATAAAAAGGGGAGTGAAAATCTAGTGGCAGACCACCTCTCTCGGTTGCCATTAGACCATCCTTCCTATAGTGAGGTGGAGAAACCAATTAATGATGAGCTTCGTGATGACACTCTCATGGCAATCATCTCCAACACAATCCCCTGGTACGCCGATATTGCTAATTATTTGGCGAGCGAAATAGTGCCTCATGACTACAACTCTCATCAAAGAAAAAGGTTTTTCAAGGAGGTCAAGAGGTATTTTTGGGATGATCCGCATTTGTACAAGAGGTGTAGTGATGGTGTATTTCGAAAATGTGTGCCTACTCACGAGATTGAAAGAGTTTTGGAGCATTGTCACTCACTTGCATGTGGAGGCCATGGTGGTGTTGGTAAAACGGTGGCAAAGATCCTTGATTGTCTCCTTTGGTGGCCAACATTGCATAAAGACGCTCACACATTCATCCTTCATTGTGACCGATGCCAAAGAATGGGGGGATAACCAAACGGAATGAAATGCCCCAACAATTTATTCTTGAAGTTGAGCCTTTTGACGTATGGGGTGTCGACTTTATGGGTCCTTTCGTTTCCTCTTGTGGAAACCAATATATTTTGGTGGCCGTAGACTATGTGACTAAGTGGATAGAAGCCATCCCTTCACCTACCAATGACCATAAGGTAGTGATGAAGTTGCTCAAAAAGTTCATCTTCCCTCGATTTGGGGTGCCACGATGTCTCATTAGTGATGGAGGGTCTCATTTCGCTAAGAAGCAATTTGAAGCTCTCTTGAAAAAGTATGATGTGCACCATAAGGTCGGTTTGCCCTACCATCCTCAAACTCAAGGGCAAGTGGAGGTCTCAAATCGCGAAATTAAGAATTTGCTCGAAAGGATGGTAAATAAATCAAGGAAAGATTGGTCTCTTCGTTTGGATGACACTCTTTGGGCTTTAAGGACCGCTTACAAGACCCCGATTGGCACTACTCCTTATCGGCTTGTCTATGGAAAGGGGTGCCATCTACCGGTTGAGCTTGAGTACAAAGCATGGTGGGCCGTGAAAATGCTCAATATGGACCCCGACTTGGCCGGAAAGAAGAGGTTGCTTAAGCTCAATGAGTTGGAAGAACTAAGGTTCGATGCATATGAGAGCTCTAGGCTTTACAAAGAGCAAACCAAGAAGTGGCATGACAAAAGAATCAAAGATCGTGACTTCAAGGTCGGTGACAAAGTTCTCCTATTCAACTCACGGCTCCGTCTTTTCCCAGGAAAGTTGAAGTCTAAGTGGTCCGGTCCATTCTCTATCACCAAGGTCACTCCTTATGGCTCGTTTGAATTGGAAAGTGAAGATGGAGCTAGGTTCATGGTAAATGGCCAAAGAATCAAGAAGTATTTCGATAAGGAGCAAATTGGAAAACTTGGTTGTTTGATGCTCGAGTCGGTCTCAACCGACTCGTCCCCGAAGCCTCTTGAGGAAGATGAAGGGGTCTAGCTTAAGACCATAAATCAAGCGCCTTTGTATATATTGTTTATATTTTGTTATTGTTGAACTTTGATTTTTGATTTTGTTTAGGTAGATTGTAAAATCCGGAGGATTTTTCCCCAAGGGAGGGGGTGACATTTTAGTTTGATTGAGAAATACGAGGCACGGCCTCTCGGCTCATCTAACCAATAGTTGAGTTGAGTTTTAAGCTAAGTCCGACATCTCACTTTGGGCTAATTTAAACCCCCATAGGGTATGGTTTGTTGTGTATGTGTGCAGGAAAAGAGAAAAAAAAGGAAATCGGCTAAGTATTGGGATCAGAGCTCCCGCTCCAATCCCATGGAGCGCCCGCTCTAAACACCACAATATGAAGAAAGCCGAAAACTTGAAGCCCCCGCTCCAGACATATGGAGCGCCCGCCCCAAAAAAAGAGAAAAAAAAATTGATCAAGTCTTTGGATTCGAGCTCCCGCTCCAAATATTGGAGCGCCCGCTCCGAGTGGTGGAGGCAAATGCCGAGGTTTTGAAGCTCCCGCTCCAAGAATTGGAGCGCCCGCTTTGATGCTAAAGGCAATGCAATTGCCGAGATTTTGAAGCGCCCGCTCCACACGATTGGAGCGCCCGCTCTGGTCAAAGCGCCCGCTCTGAATGGTGGAGCGGGAGCTTCGAGCGATTTTATGAAAAAAAAATGACCCAGCGCCTGTCAGAGCGGCCGCTCTGAATGGTGGAGCGGGAGCTTCGAAGGCCAGTTCTAAAAAAAAAAAAAATTTTGAAGACGCATAACGCCCTTCCTCTTTCTCCCACTCTCTCCCTCATACCCTCAAACCCTCACTCTCCCCTCAAACCACTCTCACTCCTCCCAAACCCTCCACAAATCACCCTCATTCACCTCAAAAACACTCAAAACATTCCCCATTCTCACTTCTATTCCAAATCCCCCCCCCAAACTCAACTCTTAGCATCAATTCGGGGTTTTTGCTCGGGCCACTTTGAATTTCACTCGGGTTTACTTTCCTTTGCACAGCAAGAAGAAGGATTTGGTTCTAACTGTGGTAAAATCTCTCTTAATCAAGTTCATTTTGCTTATCTTTGAGAATTTGTGCTTGATTTTGTTAGAGTTTCCTTTGGAATTTTTGTGTTTAGATGAAATTAGGTGTTTTGGCTTGAGTTTGTGCTTGAAGTTGATTAATTGGTGATTGTGGTGGTGTTATTGTTGATTATTTGTGCAAATTTTTGGAGGCATTGTGGAGTTTTTGTGGTTGTTGAGGAATATCCTTGGATTCTACAACCCTTGGGTATTGTTGGTCATTTTTGTTGGTAGACTTTGTTGTTGTTGGTGATTCTTGTTGTTGACTATTGTGTTGTATACCGGTGTAATGGGTTCAAAAAGACCTCGCACTACCTCCTCACCTTCCTACAGTGTGAACCTTACCAAACCCGAACACAAAGCCAAGTTTCGTGAGCTTGAGAAGAGGGAGGTGAAACAAACCCTTTTCTATGATCATATAACTTGTTTTCACCTCAGGATAGATGATAAAGTGTGCGACCTCGCCCGTACACTCGGTTTTGCCCCGTTCCTTAAAAACCAAATCCCAAATGATTGGATCACCACAGATAAGACCTACAACCACCCCACACAACCTCCCCTCACCTACCGCACTCTAACTCTAGAATTCTTAGCTAGCTTTGAATTCAAGAGAACATCTACAGAGGCAGGGGATGCCTTTGAGATTAAATTCAGATTGTTCAACCACCAACACACCATGAGCCTCGCTGAGTTTAATGAGTGTTTTTTGTGGGATCCTAGAGCAGAGGTGTATGATTGTTCTGGGGATGGTATTGAAGGCTATGACATGCAAGCCTGGTGGAAGAGGATAACTGATGGGTCTAGGGACTTCCTCTCTAACTCATCAAAAGCCTCGAAATCCATCATGGCGCATTGAGGTATTTCCATAGGATGTTGGTGTATTGTTTCTTCTCCCGGCAAGATCTTGGAAAAATGGGCGACCAAGAACTTCATTTGCTATGGAGAGCAAGTGAAGGAAGAAGGTTGCTAGATCAAAATAACCCGGCCGATAAAGTCAACTTGGGTTTCTTGCTTGCTACGAGGATGCTCACCATCAAGCAAGACACAAGAATGAAAGGGCCCATCCAATTGGGAGGGATGGTGACATGGATTGCATATAGGCTCGGGTACAAAGAGCAACTTGTCAAGATGGAGCCGGAGTGCTATGGGTCGGCTCTAAACTTTGATCACCTCAAGAATATGAAATTCACAAAAGAGACATCAAAAGCTACCTTTTGGTTGATCAAGGGAGCAATATGGTGCAAGATCCCAAACAGATTCATGACCGAACCCCCAGCAAACACCCAAAATCCATGGAGAGTCCCATTTGAGGAGATTGATGCTTCGGAGCTTGATCCGAATGAGATCGAAAGAAGAAACCGAACACGGCAACAACATCAACAACAACATCAACAACAACATCAACAACAACAACAACGCCAACCAAGGCCGCAACGAGTGGAGCACGAACGTCACCCCTCCCATGAGGAGGGAGGTATGAGCCACTCTTACCCTTCTAGTTTTAACATCGAACATGCTTTTCATAACTTAAGTTTGCAAGTGGGCCATTTGGAGGCCAACAACCGGGGGATGGCGCTCCAAAATTCTTTTGCTTTTCAACCACTTTGTGGAGCAAGGGCAAATCGCCCCGCCGGTTAACCATCCCTATTGGCCTCCACACTGGGGCCGGTGCCAAGTTGGGGAGGGGAGCACATTGATGGCACTCCTCGTGAGCCTGTCTACCCCTATTGGCGGGGGCCCATCCTCCCAAGTTAGGGAGCGGCGCACCTTTCCCCCATATGACTATACCCGGCCCGGGGGTGTGACTATTTCGGCGATCCCGCCTATAGATACATCCCACCGGAGCATAGCCATGACCCATCCTTTACGGGGTACTCGGGTTTCCCTCCTAACTTTTACGGCGGTTGGGAACCCCATGGTCCCCCCTTGCGTGAGGATGGGACCCCGATCGATCTTGCTTACGATTGGCGCCGCCCCGATGAGGGCGGGCCAAGTGGATCTTAGATCGCTCCATGAATAGCCCCTCCTCCCCTCTTTTTCTCTATTCCTTGGTCTCACCGAGGTCGGTTTTCCATTCAAGTTGGGGGGTGTACTTTACATTGTTTTTGATAAAGGGGCGCAATTTTAGGGGTCATGGCTCGGGGAATTGCAATCTTAAGGAATTGTTGAGCTATGTGTTAAGCTAGATTTGTTTTTCTTTGCCCTTTGTATATACTTTTGTTGGAACTAATCTCTCTTTTGAGTTGATGAACTTCATAGCAAGTATCCGGAGATGAAGTCAAGGTTTGAAGATGCTCTTTTGCTTCGGATATTGCATTTGGCCTTTATTGCTTCAATGATGGGTGAGATCGTTCCAACTCCCTTTTAGTTACTTGTTTGCTTAGTTTTAGGATAGTTTAGGAAAGAAGATGATCGTTCGAGGTTGCTTGGCTTTAATTATACATTGGTGGTTATGAACACCACCTGGGTTTAAGTGCAAAATTTGATTGATAGTGTTGGTTATGTGCCATTACCTACTTACTTTCATCTCTTGAAAAAAAAAAAAAAAAAAAAACGTATGAATCAAGGCAAATTTTTCTTTTAATTATTTCTTTTGCTCTTGAGTTGAGAACAATATCATTGAAGCTCCACTCTTTTGAATGCTTTTATTCCTAGATGTTAGAAGTCTGCATGCTTAGAGATGTTTATGGTTGATTTTAGTATACGCTATGTTAAGGTAGCGGTTAGAACTTTTTTAGAGCACAAGACCTTAATTCTTGGATTGTGGTACGAAGGTGTTGCTCTCTCTAGTGATTTGAAACCTTAAAGGTAGCATTTGCTTGATAACCCCATGTGAGGACTTTCAAAAAAACCCCAACATCCATTTTGAGTGCATGGATCCTCGACATCGCATACTTCTATCGAGAACTTGACTCTAATCTATCTTAGATCGCGACCGAGCCACTCTAGGGAAAGATAAAGGCGTTCATTTCGGTGACTATTTTCACTTTTATAGTTTTAGGCCTTTTATTCTTGTTTTTTCTCTTTTTCTTGGTTTTATTTTTGTTTGCATATGCCCTTCCTCTCAACCCTTTGAGCCTTATCCTTTCTTTGATTACCTCAATACAAGCCAATTGCCTCCTTGTTTTATTTTTCACGCTCGTAGTGAATAGTGAAGTTAGAGCGATTGTCTTGAGTGATATTTGAAACAAATAAGGGGAAAGGAAAATGATGAGATTCTTGAGGTATAGTGGAAATTTTGTGTATATTCTTGAATAAATGCAATTGCAACTTCATAGAAAAAGCCACCCAAAATCAAAAAGGTGGGAAAAATAATAAAAAAAAAAAAAAAAAAAAAAAAAAAGAGGAAAAGAAAGAAAATCCAAAATGATTCTTTTATTGTTATGTTTTCGAATAAGTTTGGGGGAACCTTATCCCTAAATGGTTGAATATGTTTTGTGAGCATGGTTATTTAGCTCTTTCGCTCCTACTAAAGCTTCACTATATTAGGATTGAGCACCACTATCCAAATTTATTCACACCCTTTACCCCTAGCCTCCGTTTCCACCCTTAAAAAGTCCTTTTGACCTTAGAGGGTTGAGTCATTGTCGGTGGTGGAAGATTGGAATCAAGCCTATTGAGCGAGTATGCTATGTCGAGATGTCGAGTAACCTTCTCCTATTCTATTTCTTATTACATTTGACGGCTCCATTCTTCGGAGTTTAGAGAAGCTACCTTGAATGGCGAATTTGAAACTAGTTGAGAGAACGCGGCATGTATGGTTGTAGAATCTGAGGAATTGTGCTCTATCTAGTTCTCTATGCTTAGTGTACGGTATGTTTTAATCAACCTATGGACATCTTTGAGCATGTTTACTTTTAATGTCTAGAAATTCTTGCATTCATTTGCGCCTGCTTCTCGTCAAAATCTCACTTAAGAGCACCATTTTATTCTCTTTGGTTTATTTATTTTTGATTTGCCTTGGAATCTAGAGTTATGGGTCAAACTCTTAGGAAACCCTTACGAGAGCACACTCGTCCTCCTTGGCGACTTTGAGGTTTAAAGGGCTTGTCATTTACGCTAAAATTAACCGTGATTCCTACGAAAGTGAGTTAGTGTACAGACTTTACTTTTTTCTCTTTATTCGAGGACGAACAAAGGAATTAGTCTGGGGGAGTTTGATAAGTGGCTTTTAAGGCCGCTTTTATGGCCTCTTTCCACCCTAATTAAGCCCTTGTTTAGCCCATTTTTATGCTTATTTAGCTTAGTTTTGTTCAATGTTAGTGATTCTACTAGTTTCATGCAATTTGAGTCCTTTTTGGGAGTTATAGGTTGTTTTCTCTTCATGTGAAGAATGAATGTTGTGAACACCCTATGCTATGACTTGCTCTTAACTTCTTTCAGGTTCTGTAGCGGCCTAATCAAGGTTGTCGAAGCTTGGAATTGGAAAAGGGAACCTTTGGATGAAGAGAGGGAGCTTCAAATTGCAAAGAAGAGTAGAAGCAGAGTCAAAGCTCGCGCTCCAACCTCATGGAGCGGGAGCTCCAAAATCCCTTGCATACAAGAGGATTTGCCGAGAAATCGAAGCTGGCGCTCCAACCTCTGGAGCGGGAGCTCCAAAATCCCTTGCATACAAGAGGGTTTGCCGAGAAATCAAAGCTGGCGCTCCAACCTTTGGAGCGGGAGCTTCAATCCGCGGCGGAACTCTCACCTTAGGCTCAGAGCTGGCGCTCCAACCTCGTGGAGCGGGAGCTCCGACCTGCTGTTGAAATCTCTCCATTAAGTTCAGAGCTGGCGCTCCACGCATGGAGCGGCTCTCGAATGGTCGCCTCCCGATTTTTTTTCGCTGTCTGCCCTTACTCTAAGCTGTATTTGTGAGGGGTATAAATACCCTCTCTTTAAGACATTTTAGGGAGCTTTTGAATTCCAGAAAAAATGATTGAAAGCAAGAGCACACTATTCTAGGTTAATTAGAGAGAGAAAAACACATTCTTAGGAGAGAGAAAGTTGTAACTCAACCTTTGTTCTTCATTTTTATCAATCAAAGCATCAATCTTTTGGTAATTTCTAGTCACTAATCCTTATTTCCTCGCTTATTTTTGGTTATTTGTTAATTTTTATGCTTGTTTAAATTAGTTTATACTTGCCTTGACTAGTCTTAGTAGTCTATTGTTCAAAGGTTCAATCTTTCTCGTTTTCACTAATCATGCTTAGTAGTATTAGTATGTTTGCTCCTTTTATTGTTGCTTTTACTAGTCTTACTATGTTCTCCTCCTTCCTAGGCTAGATTTCTAGCTAGGGAAGGGGGATAATGGGACTTTGTGATGATTTTGAATGATGTTTGGTTGGCTTTGGTGATTGTTCTTTTGATACTCGAATCAAGGTATTTTATTGTAAAAGTATGAAACTTGATCACCTTTATGCTTAAATCTTGTGCTGATGTTGGGTTATGTGAGAGCAAGCTCGATATTAGTGATGACTTGATGATGGGTAGACCACGACCTCAAAGGCGGGGTTGGGTAGGCGGTGTTGAGGGGTGTGCGAGAGTGACCTCTTGATGTTGGACCAAGGCCCTCAATAGATTTGATTCATTGCCCACCAAATGTTGTCGAAATCGTTGTTGTGAGTTCCACGATTCCCCCTCTCCCTAGTGTTTGCCTTATTGATTAATCACTCTTGTTTTATCTTCCTTAGGTAGTCTAGTTGATAACCCAAACCCATTTTCTTTTACTCCCGTCAATTGATTGCATCTCGAACTAAGTTAAAACCCCTTGCTTCTCCGTGGATACGACCCCTTACTAAGCTATACTACCTTATTAGGCTAGTTAGTTAGACTAGGGAGATTTTATTCTTGACCCGGAACCATAGGAAGTAACGACACCTAGGGGACCGATCACTAAACAAACCTATTTATAAGCTAAGACACTTAACAAAGAAGTAAAAGACTTAATACAGAAGTAAAGGTACTAAGGTTACAGCATTAAGAAAACTAAAACGACAAACTAAAATTAAAGTTGTTGGACAGCTGGAGAGTTGTTAGCTTCTGCTTTTTGTAGTACGCCTTTTGCTTTTGGTAGTGCGCCTTTACAGCTGGATGCTTTAGCAGCTACTACTGCTGGAACTTTGGACCATGTTGGAGAAGGTGCCAGATAGGTAAATGAATAGTGCCACGTAAGAGTATGAATAGTACTACTATTCATCCGTCACTATTCACCGGTCACTATGTACTCTTTAACAAAACTTGGAAATTTCTTGGAAATTGCTTGGAAGTTACTTGGAAATTGCTTGGAAATTACTGGATTGTGACAAACCTTGGAAATTTCTTGGAAATTGCTGAGAAATAGCATGTCCTGAGAAACTGTGTGACTTTCTTCTGGAAACTGATTGGGTGATCTTGGAAAGTTGCTGCTAAAATTGGAGTAATAATGTCCCTAACTTTTGCCTAAGTGAAAAATCACTTAGCGGAATCTTTCTTTTATTTATGTCCCTAATTTTTGCCTAAGTTTAAAAAACACTTAGCGGGATCTTTCTTATTTTATTTTCTTTTTTGTATGCAGAAATTAAATGTAGTTTGAAATAAGGCCCATCAAATAGACTGTCTGGAAAGTTCAGTCTAAGTGATTGACCCAAACATATGGATCAGAAAAACTTGGATTACTTGCCTTGGATTGAGGGAGTAAGGAATTAAAATGGATTTTACCTTCTGAAGAGAGGTAATGTCCTTGAGTAATTTTGTCTAAATATGGAGATAGTGGTTCAGAGTGTTTAATTCCTGTGGAAAATTTTTCTGAAAGGGTGGTAGGGAAGGCAACAGTGGTGTTGCCATAATGGATAAAAGTGATAATATCTTGATAATTTTTGTAATGGTTAATATTTCGTAGGATGAAAAGAAAACCATTGGCTCGTGTTTTGGAAGGATTTAGAAATGAGGGGTTCCAGATATTTATTGGATTTTTAAATGGAAGAGGATTAGCTGGAAAATTGACAAGGATAAGGTAATGGGCTGGTTTGAGAAGTCCATTTTCCATTTCAATATTGGCACAAATAATTTCTTCATAAATCCATTCATCTTGTCTAATGGATTGTAGGGTGGAAAAAATGTATTGCTGGAATTTGGAGAATTCTTGGAAAATTGGATCTTCAGGATGTGGAGTATCGTAAAATTTGCGAACCAAACCATATCGCCATGTAAGGAAATATGGATTGTTTTTCTGGATGTCATGAGCCCATAAATAAAAATCATGATTAAAAATATTGTTTTTCTGGATGTCATGAGCCCATAAATAAAAACCATGATTAAAAATACCAGTGTTTCCCCATACTCGCCAATAATATCGACGAAAGATAATATGTTTTTTGAGAAAGATGGCAAAATGATGGTTGAATCTGGCAGTTTTAACTTTGTGGTAAATAATGCGTTGGATATCATCAGGTAGATTTTTAGTGTAGTAATGGATTGGTTTGGATTTAGTAGATGGTGTATTGGAAGATAATGGAGAATGGGTTTTTTGAAGACGTAGTTTGGTAAAGGTAAAAGGTTGGAGGTGATATTTTGGAAGTGGATGCCATATTTTCATTTGTTTTGGATTTGGATTGTTCATACTGAATGTTCCTGCAAGAAGGTAAGTTAGAAATGTCCCTGCAAGAAGATGAGTTAGGAAATCAGAAAGAGAATTATACACTTTCTGTATAATTGCAATGTAAAACGCAAAAGCAAATAGAATTGCTTGCCATTTTACAGAATATTGTTTGGAAATAATTTTTTGAACAGGTTTTTGAAGAGTTCCTTTAGCTGATTGATAATCATCTAAAAGAAGTTTTTTGGAATAAAGATTATTCGGAAATTTGGAAATACAGAGAGCCTTGGATAAATCTTCTTTTTGAAAAATAGAGTAATCCTGTTTAGCAGTTATCCATAAACCAGAATGAGACTGAACTAATTGATCTGTTTTGGATGCTAATTTATTTTTAATGATACTACCATAATCATTAATAGGAGCATCAGTTTCTTCAACCATAAAGATATTTGGATTTGAAAGACCTAAACCTGGAAGTGTTTGGACTTGAACAACATGAGTATGGTCATCTGTCCATAGGTTATGCTGGAAATGCTTGTATAATAGAGCACAAAACTTTCTTAAATTTGGAAAGAAATCAGATATGTAATTCAGGCAATCAAGAAATTGCTGTAATTGAGTGTTAGTGTCAATTTTTTCTGGAAACTTGTCAGCAAACTCAATTGTTTTAGCAATTAAGGTAATGATAGCTTGATAAATGTTATGCTTAAGAATTTGGACTTTTGTTTGGAAAAGCTTAATTATTGGAGCAGAAATAATGAGACCATTCTTCTTGTTAACTTGGAAAATTATGTATAGTTGATTAAAACGTGGATTAAAAGAGTCGGAAAACAGAAGAATCTTATTAATATAAACAATAGTATATGGAGTAAAAATATCATTTATTTGCCATAAGCTATTCTTTATATTAATTTTGGAAAGTATTTTGGAATCATAAAATCTTTCAAAAAGACTTATTTCTTTCTTTGAAAAGGAAATCGGTTTTGATGTATTTAAGTGAGTTTGGAGATAATAGAAAAATATGTGTTTTCTCAAAATGGAAGCATGAAAACCAGATTTATTTTTTAAAAATGGATAAAGTTGAGCTAAAAATAGAATACCAAAAATAATACTATTATTAATAAAAGAAGTATTTAAATAATAGGCATTATAAGTTCTGGAAAGAGTATACCTGATTTGGAGTCTTTGTGCATTAGCACTGGAAAGTTCAGTAGGTTGCTCATAGTAATTAGAAGGCATTAATCCTTCTCTAATACAATTGGAATTAGCACCACTATTAAATAAAGTAATAGTAGTATTTGGAATATCATGGTCAAGAATTAATTTATCTGGACAATTCTGACATTGATAATTAATATCTTGATTAGTTGGATCAGTTATTGGAAGGGGGAGGTTAGAAATATCTTGTGGAGATTGATGTTGCTCAAGATCTAGGGTTTGAGGTTCATCCTGATCGATGTCATTTTGAAGAGCTGGGAGTGTAATGGTATTTGTGGAAAGGCTTTCATCACAACTTTTGGAAGATTGATAATCATACTCTGAAGAATTATTTTTTGGAGAAATAATATGCAAAATTGGATTTGGAAAATTGTTTCGATCATGGACCTTTTTAATGTCTCCTAAAGGAAGATCTCGATTTTTCATCGGTATCTTTTCCTTTTTTCGGGAGCGACTTCACAAGTTCTTCCTTTTTCAGGAGGAATTTGTAAATCTGTTAATGGAGGATGAATGAATGAAACTAATTCACCATTCTTGAGAGTCCATTTTTGAGGAAGATTGGATTTAACACATAAATCAGAAAATGGATAAGGGATTTTTAAATTACTTAAAAACATTGGAAGCCATTCGAAAAATAGCATATTGATACCTAATTCATTTAATTTGGAATATTATTTTTCTCGAATAAATTCTGTAGCAGATTTATCAAAAGTGGAGAAAAACCAAAGTCTTTGTTCATGATTTTCTGGAGATTCAAAATCATTGGAAAGCATAGTTTTATCAATTTGGAAACCACCTTTTGTAATAACATTTAAACTGGAGAAATTTGGAGGTTTCATTTCAGACTTAGTTGGTGAAGGAAAATCATTTTCATCAACTATTTCTGGAATGGGAGATTTTTGAAAAACTTTGTAATGTTGAGAAACATGTGGAAAATCATCAGTATTTGGAAAAGTACTTGACCTTTCAAAAGAACAAGAAGATCTTGCACTTTGAAAGTCATAATTGGAAGAAGAAGATGGAAATTCCTTACTTGAATTAAATCGTATAAGAACTCTGCCATCTGGTTCCTCAATTATTTGTTCTACCTTGGATTCTTTCAAAGATTTTGGAATTGGTGGAGTTTGAACTTGCCATTCATCGGGAATAGTAACATTATCCCAAGGAAGAGCCTCTGGAGTGTGTGTAGTTGCTTTGCCATGTTCAACCTTAAAGATCATAGTCTGACCAGGAGCAAAACGTATTCTACACCTTGGATTCATTTGAGTATTCAAGAGTTTGTAATAAACTCGATAAATAATGGAAAAGTTTCTAGCACCTTGGAATTGAAGGTCTTTAGATATATTGATATCTAAAGTTAAAGTCTTGAGGATGTAAGGATCATCAAGATCTTTGCTTAGATTTGGAAAACAATTGAAGTAAATTGGACCTTGACAGATATTGGTATTTGCTAAAGCTAACAAAGAATCCTTAAAGTGTTTAAGAGAAGTATCTCTGAGAGCAAGCATAATTGGACAATCAAGACCTAATCTGACCATAGGCTTGACAGCAATTTGGACACAGCCAAAATGGATATACCTAAAACCTTGTTCTAAGTGTTTTTGGATAGACTCTTTATCTAACAATTCGATAGTCATTTGACGCTGATTGACACTAGTAGTAAATTCTTCTATGTGGATACCTTTCCCAAAATTAAATTTCCAACTATATTCTTTATCGTAAATATCAGTTTTACAAAGAATTGGCATTTCCCAGACAAAAGGATCATCCTTTTGGGTAATCTGCTTCTTCTGGACTGGATTCTTACTGTCACCAAAGACCTTAGAAAAAACACTACTAGCCTTACCTTTCACCATGTTTACTGATCAACACCACTAGACTCCAGCTAGCTTGAGGGACCACTGAGGACCACCTGAGGGACCACCACACCTGGAACACCTACCCACGGCTTACCAACGGCTTTACAGGCTGACCAAACCCAGGCTGACCAATCAGCTGACCAAACCCAAACTATAACTTCTAGCACTGAGGGCAATAACAATGGCTACGAGTAACCTTAGAGCACTTCGTCCTTGGCTCTGATACCAGGAACGTACCCAGGACAGGGGAAGGGGAGATTAACCCTAAGAACTGACCTAGTTTGTATAGGAAGTACAACAAGAAAAAAATCAGAGCTTAAGAGAGAAAAATCATTGTAAGAAAGTGAGTTCTCAAACTTCTGAATTTCCAATTCTGTAACATATTCCAAGTATTAATATAAGTTTCTTCAGTAAGTTCTTACTTCCTACTTCCTTTAATTATGTTTCCATCTTATGTTTAGAATTACTCTTTCAGTTTTAGTTAGTTTTGTGTACTTCCTCTACAAACTAGGTCAGTTCTTAGGGTTAATCTCCCCTTCCCCTGTCCTGGGTACGTTCCTAGTATCAGAGCCAAGGACGAAGTACTCTAAGGTTACTCGTAGCCATTGTTATTGCCCTCGTGCTAGAAGTTATAGTTTGGGTTTGGTCACCGATTGGTCGCCTGGGTTTGGTCACCAGAAGCCGTTGGTAAGCCGTGGGTAGGTGTTCCAGGTGTGGTGGTCCCTCGAGTGGTCCTCGGTGGTCCCTCAAGCTAGCCGGAGTCTAGTGGTGTTGATCAGTAAACATGGTGAAAGGTAAGGTTAGTAGTGTTTTTTCTAAGGTCTTTGGTGACAGTAAGAATCCAGTCCAGAAGAAGCAGATTACCCAAAAGGATGATCCTTTTGTCTGGGAAATGCCAATTCTTTCTAAAACTGATATTTACGATAAAGAATATAGTTGGAAATTTAATTTTGGGAAAGGTATCCACATAGAAGAATTTACTACTAGTGTCAATCAGCGTCAAATGACTATCGAATTGTTAGATAAAGAGTCTATCCAAAAACACTTAGAACAAGGTTTTAGGTATATCCATTTTGGCTGTGTCCAAATTGCTGTCAAGCCTATGGTCAGATTAGGTCTTGATTGTCCAATTATGCTTGCTCTCAGAGATACTTCTCTTAAACACTTTAAGGATTCTTTGTTAGCTTTAGCAAATACCAATATCTGTCAAGGTCCAATTTACTTCAATTGTTTTCCAAATCTATGCAAAGATCTTGATGATCCTTACATCCTCAAGACTTTAACTTTAGATATCAATATATCTAAAGACCTTCAATTCCAAGGTGCTAGAAACTTTTCCATTATTTATCGAGTTTATTACAAACTCTTGAATACTCAAATGAATCCAAGGTGTAGAATACGTTTTGCTCCTGGTCAGACTATGATCTTTAAGGTTGAACATGGCAAAGCAACTACACACACTCCAAGAGGCTCTTCCTTGGGATAATGTTACTATTCCCGATGAATGGCAAGTTCAAACTCCACCAATTCCAAAATCTTTGAAAGAATCCAAGGTAGAACAAATAATTGAGGAACCAGATGGCAGAGTTCTTATACGATTTAATTCAAGTAAGGAATTTCCATCTTCTTCTTCCAATTATGACTTTCAAAGTGCAAGATCTTCTTGTTCTTTTGAAAGGTCAAGTACTTTTCCAAATACTGATGATTTTCCACATGTTTCTCAACATTACAAAGTTTTTCAAAAATCTCCCATTCCAGAAATAGTTGATGAAAATGATTTTCCTTCACCAACTAAGTCTGAAATGAAACCTCCAAATTTCTCCAGTTTAAATGTTATTACAAAAGGTGGTTTCCAAATTGATAAAACTATGCTTTCCAATGATTTTGAATCTCCAGAAAATCATGAACAAAGACTTTGGTTTTTCTCCACTTTTGATAAATCTGCTACAGAATTTATTCGAGAAAAATACTATTCCAAATTAAATGAATTAGGTATCAATATGCTATTTTTCGAATGGCTTCCAATGTTTTTAAGTAATTTAAAAATCCCTTATCCATTTTCTGATTTATGTGTTAAATCCAATCTTCCTCAAAAATGGACTCTCAAGAATGGTGAATTAGTTTCATTCATTCATCCTCCATTAACAGATTTACAAATTCCTCCTGAAAAAGGAAGAACTTGTGAAGCTGCTCCTGAAAAAGGAAAAGATACTGATGAAAAATCAGATCTTCCTTTAGGAGACATTAAAAAGGTCCATGATCAGAACAATTTTCCAAATCCAATTTTGCATATTATTTCTCCAAAAAATAATTCTTCAGAGTATGATTATCAATCTTCCAAAAGTTGTGATGAAAGCCTTTCCACAAATACCATTACACTCCCAGCTCTTCAAAATGACATCGATCAGGATGAACCTCAAACCCTAGATCTTGAGCAACATCAATCTCCACAAGATATTTCTAACCTCCCCCTTCCAATAACTGATCCAACTAATCAAGATATTAATTATCAATGTCAGAATTGTCCAGATAAATTAATTCTTGACCATGATATTCCAAATACTACTATTACTTTATTTAATAGTGGTGCTAATTCCAATTGTATTAGAGAAGGATTAATGCCTTCTAATTACTATGAGCAACCTACTGAACTTTCCAGTGCTAATGCACAAAGACTCCAAATCAGGTATACTCTTTCCAGAACTTATAATGCCTATTATTTAAATACTTCTTTTATTAATAATAGTATTATTTTTGGTATTCTATTTTTAGCTCAACTTTATCCATTTTTAAAAAATAAATCTGGTTTTCATGCTTCCATTTTGAGAAAACACATATTTTTCTATTATCTCCAAACTCACTTAAATACATCAAAACCGATTTCCTTTTCAAAGAAAGAAATAAGTCTTTTTGAAAGATTTTATGATTCCAAAATACTTTCCAAAATTAATATAAAGAATAGCTTATGGCAAATAAATGATATTTTTACTCCATATACTATTGTTTATATTAATAAGATTCTTCTGTTTTCCGACTCTTTTAATCCACGTTTTAATCAACTATACATAATTTTCCAAGTTAACAAGAAGAATGGTCTCATTATTTCTGCTCCAATAATTAAGCTTTTCCAAACAAAAGTCCAAATTCTTAAGCATAACATTTATCAAGCTATCATTACCTTAATTGCTAAAACAATTGAGTTTGCTGACAAGTTTCCAGAAAAAATTGACACTAACACTCAATTACAAAGCAATTTCTTGATTGCCTGAATTACATATCCGATTTCTTTCCAAATTTAAGAAAGTTTTGTGCTCTATTATACAAGCATTTCCAAGCATAACCTATGGACAGATGACCATACTCATGTTGTTCAAGTCCAAACACTTCCAGGTTTAGGTCTTTCAAATCCAAATATCTTTATGGTTGAAGAAACCGATGCTCCTATTAATGATTATGGTAGTATCATTAAAAATAAATTAGCATCCAAAACAGATCAATTAGTTCAGTCTCATTCCTGGTTTATGGATAACTGCTAAACAGATTACTCTATTTTTCAAAAAGAAGATTTATCCAAGGCTCTCTCGTATTTCCAAATTTCCGAATAATCTTTATTCCAAAAAACTTCTTTTAGATGATTATCAATCAGCTAAAGGAACTCTTCAAAAACCTGTTCAAAAAATTATTTCCAAACAATATTCTGTAAAATGGCAAGCAATTCTATTTGCTTTTGCGTTTTACATTGCAATTATACAGAAAGTGTATAATTCTCTTTCTGATTTCCTAACTCATCTTCTTGCAGGGACATTTCTAACTTATCTTCTTGCAGGAACATTCAGTATGAACAATCCAAATCCAAAACAAATGAAAATATGGCATCCACTTCCAAAATATCACCTCCAACCTTTTACCTTTACCAAACTACGTCTTCAAAAAACCCATTCTCCATTATCTTCCAATACACCATCTACTAAATCCAAACCAATCCATTACTACACTAAAAATCTACCTGATGATATCCAACGCATTATTTACCACAAAGTTAAAACTGCCAGATTCAACCATCATTTTGCCATCTTTCTCAAAAAACATATTATCTTTCGTCGATATTATTGGCGAGTATGGGGAAACACTGGTATTTTTAATCATGGTTTTTATTTATGGGCTCATGACATCCAGAAAAACAATCCATATTTCCTTACATGGCGATATGGTTTGGTTCGCAAATTTTACGATACTCCACATCCTGAAGATCCAATTTTCCAAGAATTCTCCAAATTCCAGCAATACATTTTTTCCACCCTACAATCCATTAGACAAGATGAATGGATTTATGAAGAAATTATTTGTGCCAATATTGAAATGGAAAATGGACTTCTCAAACCAGCCCATTACCTTATCCTTGTCAATTTTCCAGCTAATCCTCTTCCATTTAAAAATCCAATAAATATCTGGAACCCCTCATTTCTAAATCCTTCCAAAACACGAGCCAATGGTTTTCTTTTCATCCTACGAAATATTAACCATTACAAAAATTATCAAGATATTATCACTTTTATCCATTATGGCAACACCACTGTTGCCTTCCCTACCACCCTTTCAGAAAAATTTTCCACAGGAATTAAACACTCTGAACCACTATCTCCATATTTAGACAAAATTACTCAAGGACATTACCTCTCTTCAGAAGGTAAAATCCATTTTAATTCCTTACTCCCTCAATCCAAGGCAAGTAATCCAAGTTTTTCTGATCCATATGTTTGGGTCAATCACTTAGACTGAACTTTCCAGACAGTCTATTTGATGGGCCTTATTTCAAACTACATTTAATTTCTGCATACAAAAAAGAAAATAAAATAAGAAAGATCCCGCTAAGTGTTTTTTACACTTAGGCAAAAATTAGGGACATAAATAAAAGAAAGATCCCGCTAAGTGATTTTTCACTTAGGCAAAAGTTAGGGACATTATTACTCCAATTTTAGCAGCAACTTTCCAAGATCACCCAATCAGTTTCCAGAAGAAAGTCACACAGTTTCTCGGGACATGCTATTTCTCAGCAATTTCCAAGAAATTTCCAAGGTTTGTCACAATCCAGTAATTTCCAAGCAATTTCCAAGTAACTTCCAAGCAATTTCCAAGAAATTTCCAAGTTTTGTCAAAGAGTACATAGTGACCGGTGAATAGTGACGGATGAATAGTAGTACTATTCATACACTTACGTGGCACTATTCATTTACCTATCTGGCACCTTCTCCAACATGGTCCAAAGTTCCAGCAGTAGTAGCTGCTAAAGCATCCAGCTGTAAAGGCGCACTACCAAAAGCAAAAGGCGTACTACAAAAAGCAGAAGCTAACAACTCTCCAGCTGTCCAACAACTTTAATTTTAGTTTGTCGTTTTAGTTTTCTTAATGTTGTAACCTTAGTACCTTTACTTCTGTATTAAGTCTTTTACTTCTTTGTTAAGTGTCTTAGCTTATAAATAGGTTTGTTTAGTTTCATTTCTACTCAGAACTCATTAGAGAGAAAACAAGAGCTCATTACAACAAGAAAAAAAATCGAGCTTAAGAGAGAAAAATCATTGTAAGAAAGTGAGTTCTCAAACTTCTGAATTTCCAATTCTGTAACATATTCCAAGTATTAATATAAGTTTCTTCAGTAAGTTCTTACTTCCTACTTCCTTTAATTATGTTTCCATCTTATGTTTAGAATTACTCTTTCAGTTTTAGTTAGTTTTGTGTACTTCCTATACAAACTAGGTCAGTTCTTAGGGTTAATCTCCCCTTCCCCTGTCCTGGGTACGTTCCTGGTATCAGAGCCAAGGACGAAGTGCTCTAAGGTTACTCGTAGCCATTGTTATTGCCCTCAGTGCTAGAAGTTATAGTTTGGGTTTGGTCGCTGATTGGTCGCCTGGGTTTGGTCACCAGAAGCCGTTGGTAAGCCGTGGGTAGGTGTTCCAGGTGTGGTGGTCCCTCAGGTGGTCCTCAGTGGTCCCTCAAGCTAGCTGGAGTCTAGTGGTGTTGTTCAGTAAACATGGTGAAAGGTAAAGTTAGTGGTGTTTCTTCTAAGGTTTTTGGTGACAGTATGAATTCAGTCCAGAAGAAGCAGATTACCCAAAAGGATAATCTATTTGTTTGGGAAATGCCAATTCCAACAAATCTGACAGAGTCTAAGGATAAGCAACCAGGTGGTAACATACTTATTCAAGGAAATTCAAGTAAGAACTTTCCATCTCCTGAAATTTCCAGTTTAAATATTATTATCAAAGGTGGTTTCCAAATTGATAAACCTATGCTTTCCAATGATTTTGAATCTCCAGAAAATCGTGAAAAACGATTTGGTTTTTCTCTAACTTTGATAAACCTGCTACAGAGTTTATTAGAGAAAAATACTATTCCAAATTAAATGAGTTATCTGCTAATATTCCATTTTTCACTTGGCTTCCAATTTACTTAAGTAATTTAAAAATTCCTTATCCATTTTCTGATTTGTGTGTTAAGTCAAATATTGCTCAAAAATGGACTCTCAAAAATGGTGAACTAGATTCATCCATTCATCCTCCATTAACAGGTTTACGAGTTTCTACTGAAGAAGGTAAAACTTGTGAAGCTGCTCCTTATAAAGTAGGAAGGGAATCTGATGATAAATCAATTCCTACTTTAGGGGACATTAAAAAGGTTTATGAACAAAATAATTTTTCCAATACTATTTTGCATACTATTTCCAAACATGTCCAATAAATTTCTACTCAAATTGATACTTTATCTCTCAAAAATCCTGAATCTAATTATTCCAAAGATTTTGATGATTTATCTCGAAAGTTTAATGGAATTTCTCTTAGAGAGCAACCATCATCTAGTTTTCCAAATGAAATTTCTAGACCTATTATTCATGTTCCAACTCACTTTCCAAAACATCTTGGACCAAGTAGCAAAACCCTTCTCAAACGAATTTCTGAAAAATTAGACAAAAACATCACCTGTTTAGACAAGGACAAAAAGGCAAAAGAACTTGCTAAAGTCTTTTCCGATGATGAACTTCCAACTCAGCTTAATCGCATTTCTACTCGAAATTGGAACAATAATTCAATGCGTAATTATTATTCCAGACCTACTCCTCTAGATCTCCAGTTTGAAGAACGAGGAACTTATGGTACTCAAAATGCTTATTCTGGTGACCAACTATATGACTGGAATATAGATGGTAGATCAGACTTTGAAATTGCGAAAGTTCTTCATGAAATGTGTATTGCTGCTAATGCCTATATTTCCAATGATATGACTAGTGATCAAATTGTAGAACTTATTACTAATGGTTTTTCAGGTCAACTCAAATATTGGTGGGAAAACCATTTGACTCAGGCACAACAAAAGGAAATTATTTCTCATGAAAATGAGAAGAAAGAAAAGGATGGATTTACTCTGTTAATCCAAACCATCAGTCTCCATTTCTTGGGAACCAGTACTCAGCTTCTCCATTCCAATTCCATAATCCTTTCCAATCTTCATTGTCCAACTTTAAATGATTATCGTTGGTACAAAGATACTTTTCTTTCAAATGTTCTTGCCAGAACTGATTCTTCACAATCATTTTGGAAAGAAAAGTTTATTTCTGGACTTCCAAATTTATTTGCTCAAAGAATTTTCCAAAAATTAAAAGAACTTTCAATTGACTATGGAAATTTAACCTATGGTCAACTGTTTGGTCTAGTTAAGCACGAAGGATTATCTCTTTGCAATGAGCTTAAAATCCAATCTAAGTATGGTAATGAAAAAGCTCAGCAAAGAAAAGAACTTGGATCTTTCTGTGAAGCCTTTGGCTTTGAGAAAATTCAAGCTCCTTCTTCCATTAGAAAACAACAACTCAAACAGGCTCAACGTTTTCGTCAAAAACCTATTCCATCTTCTGATCATTTTTATCAAAAGAAAAAGAAGACTTTTTCAAAAGAGTTTTCTAAAAATGATTTCCAAAACGATTATTTGCTATAAGTGTGGCAAACCTGGTCACAAAGCAAATAATTGTCATTTCAAAAATAAGATTAATGAGATTTTCCATGACAATCCAGATTTACGAGATAAACTTGTAAATGTTTTCCAATTAAATCAGAGTGAACCAGACGGATCTAATCATTCTGACTCTGATCATGCCATTTACCAGTTAGATTGTGATCAGGATTCTGATGAATTTAATTCTGATCATTCTCTCCAATTTTGTTCTTAAGGACTTTGTGTTATTTCCAAAAAGGATAAAGAAAAGGAATTACTTCTTGATATTATTGAGAAAATTCCTGATAGTAATCTTCAAAAACAATATCTTGAACAACTTCGAGAAATTGTTTTGAAGACTTCTCCATTAGTGGAACAGCAAAAACCAGTTTCTTTTAGTCTTCAAAAAATTCTTGCTGATTCTCCATTTCACCAACCATCTTTTTCTCCAATTACTACTCATGATCTTCAAAAAGAGGTAACTCAGTTAAAGTCTCATATTCAAGACCTTAATCAAAGTATTTTAAATCTCCAAACCAAAGATTTAGAATTAGAAGCTAAAATTACTTTGCTCCAAAATTTCAGTTTTGAAACCAATGATATTACTCCAGAACCTCCCATATTGACTAATTCCATTCCAGTTTCTGATACTCCAATTGACAATAATAAATTTCTTCAAACTCTCCATCAATTTCATTTCCAAAAATGGTTTTGTCCAATTACATTAGTTATTGATGATGATTTCCAAATTAATGATGTTGCATTATTTGACAGTGGTGCTGATCTTAATTGCATAAAGGAAGAATTAATTCCTCCTCATTATTATGAACATGCTACTGATCATTTAACTATTGCTAATGGTCAAACACTCCACATTAAATATAAATTGTCCAATGCATCCATTTTAAATAATGATTATTATTTTCATACTCCATTTACTCTTGTCAAAAATCTTAATTACAATATTATTCTTGGTACTCCATTTCTCACTCAAATATATCCATTTTCTGTCAATGAAGTTGGTATTCATGCTATCATAAATGACACACCAATTTCCTTTAACTTTTCTACCAAACTACGACATTCTGAAGTCCATGCTCTGCAAACTAACTCTATCTGTAAACAGATTAATATGATTTCTGCAGGAATGAACAGAATGCAAAGTGCCAAGACTCATGCCCCCAGGCAACAAAAAGAAAAAGGTATAGTAATTCATTCCACAGAAAATATTCCTCCTTCCATAAACCAATCCTCCAAATTGACAAATTATCATCCAAATTCCTATACTAGAATATCTCCAAACACAGCCTCTCCAATTACCCATTCAGATACTACTGATATTTCATATCACCTCAAACAACATTATGCCAATTTATTTTTAACCAATTTTACCTCCAACACATTTTCTTCTCAAGAAGAATTTAACCACAAAATATCCAAATATGTCAAAACCAAACTTCCAGATGGTTTCAATTGGTTTCCTTTTGAAATTACTAAACCTATCCAATATTACAGAAACATCCTTCATGACACAAATTCTTGTTTCATTAAGGATAATATTAGCTCCACAACAAATTATTCCAAATGCCTAATTTTCCATGTTATTACTGATATTGAATGGAAGAATCTTTATTCTTCTCTTTCAACAGCCAAAACCTTCTCTTCCAAATTTCTTGATCCAAATCTTCCACAGACTTATAATTTCCACGATTATGTACAAGCATGGCATTGTACATTCTTACTCCAAAGTTATAACCATTCTTGGTTTTTTAGCTTTCATCCAGATTGCCTCCAGAAAAATGTGACATTTCCAACATGGTTCCTTGAATGGTGGGATAGTTATGGAGCAATTCCTGACATTTTCCCAGAAAACCTTCACACCTCCTTCCAACATTATCATTCCAAATCACCATTTCCAGAAGGTTTCGAATTTTCCAGTATCATATATTTCTGTCAAATATTTCGAATTTCATGGATTATGTGCTGGAATTATTCTCTTACTAAACTCACTGAATCCAGACCTTACTTTTTAACTCGAGATTATCATGTCAAATGGTGGAAAAACTTTAAAATCTATCCCGACATGATAAACTGTGTTTCCCAATATCTCCAAAGCATGGTTCTTCTCGCTCTCCATGAATATAATGAATGGACTAAGCGAGATTTCCAACAATATAAACAAGTCCACATCACTCAAATCACCCCTCCAACAAACACATTTCCTTCACCATCCTCATCCACCAAATCCAAAAAGACAAATAAGCCAGCCATAAATAAAGCTGAACTTTTTGATCAGTTCCTCCAATTCATTAACCAGAATAAACAAGTTCAGTCTTCTAGTTCCAGTTCATCTGAGGCTTCTAGCCCAGACTTATATGGTGGGCCTTGTGCCCAAGATCCTTTTGATTTCTAATTAAAAGAAAGATCCCGCTAAGTGTTTTTACACTTAGGCAAAAATTAGGGACATAAATAAAAGAAAGATCCCGCTAAGTGTGTTTTACACTTAGGCAAAATTTAGGGACATAATTATTCCAAGTTTCAAAAGAATGTTCAAAATCCAGCAAATTTCCAGCCAATTTCCAGGCCAGGCACCTTCCAAGAAATTTCCAAGTTTTGTCAAGAGTACATAGTGATCGGTGAATAGTGACGGATGAATAGTAATACTATTCATACTCTTACGTGGCACTATTCATTTACCTATCTGGCACCTTCTCCAACATGGTCCAAAGTTCCAGCAATAGTAGCTGCTAAAGCATCCAGTTGTAAAGGCGCACTACAAAAAGCAAAAGGCGCATTACAAAAAGCAGAAGCTAACAACTCTCCAGCTGTCCAACAACTTTAATTTTAGTTTGTCGTTTTAGTTTTCTTAATGCTGTAACCTTAGTACTTTTTACTTCTGTATTAAGTCTTTTACTTCTTTGTTAAGTGTCCTAGCTTATAAATAGGTTTGTTTAGTTTCATTTCAAGGCAGAACTCATTTGAGAGAGAAAAAAGAAAGAGCTCATTACAACAAGAAAAAAATCAGAGCTTAAGAGAGAAAAATCATTGTAAGAAAGTGAGTTCTCAAACCTCTGAATTTCCAATTCTGTAACATATTCCAAGTATTAATATAAGTTTCTTCAGTAAGTTCTTACTTCCTACTTCCTTTAATTATGTTTCCATCTTATGTTTAGAATTACTCTTTCAGTTTTAGTTAGTTTTGTGTACTTCCTCTACAAACAAGGTCAGTCTTTAGGGTTAGTCTCCCCTTCCCCTGTCCTGGGTACGTTCCTGGTATCAAGGCAAGTAATCCAAGTTTTTCTGACCCAGGACAGGGGAAGGGGAGATTAACCCTAAGAACTGACCTAGTTTGTATAGGAAGTACACAAGACTAACTAAAACTGAAAGAGTAATTCTAAACATAAGATGGAAACATAATTAAAGGAAGTAGGAAGTAAGAACTTACAGAAGAAACTTATATTAATACTTGGAATATGTTACAGGAACGTACCCAGGACAGGGGAAGGGGAGATTAACCCTAAGAACTGACCTAGTTTGCATAGGAAGTACACAAGACTAACTAAAACTGAAAGAGTAATTCTAAACATAAGATGGAAACATAATTAAAGGAAGTAGGAAGTAAGAACTTACTGAAGAAACTTATATTAATACTTGGAATATGTTACAGAATTGGAAATTCAGAAGTTTGAGAACTCACTTTCTTACAATGATTTTTCTCTCTTAAGCTCTGATTTTTTTCTTGTTGTAATGAGCTCTTTCTTTTTTCTCTCTCAAATGAGTTCTTAATGAGTTCTGCCCTGAAATGAAACTAAACACACCTATTTATAAGCTAGGACACTTAACAAAGAAGTAAAAGACTTAATACAGAAGTAAAAGTACTAAGGTTACAGCATTAAGAAAACTAAAACGACAAACTAAAAATAAAGTTGTTGGACAGCTGGAGAGTTGTTAGCTGCTGCTTTTTGTAATGCGCCTTTTGCTTTTTGTAGTGCGCCTTTACAGCTGGATGCTTTAGCAGCTACTATTGCTGGAACTTTGGACCATGTTGGAGAAGGTGCCAGATAGGTAAATGAATAGTGCCACGTAAGAGTATGAATAGTATTACTATTCATCCGTCACTATTCACCGATCACTATGTACTTTTGACAAAACTTGGAAATTTCTTGGAAATTGCCTGGAAGTTACTTGGAAATTGCCTGGAAGGTGCCTGGTCTGGAAATTGGCTGGAAATTTGCTGGATTTTGAACATTCTTTTGTAACTTGGAAACTTCTTGGAAATTGCTTGAGAAATTGCATGACCTTTCATCTGGAAATTTATTGGAAGATCTTGGAAAAATGCTGCTGAGATTGGAGTAATAATGTCCCTTACTTTTGCCTAAGTGAAAAATCACTTAGCGGGATCTTTCTTTTATTTATGTCCCTAATTTTGCCTAAGTGTAAAAAACACTTAGCGGGATCTTTCTTATTTTCTTTTTTCTTTTTTGTATGCAGAAATTAAATGTAGTTTGAAATAAGGCCCATCAAATAGACTGTCTGGAAAGTTCAGTCTAAGTGATTAAAATTGACCCAAACATATGGATCAGAAAAACTTGGATTACAAGCCTTGGATTGAGGGAGTAAGGAATTAAAATGGATTTTACCTTCTGAAGAGAGGTAATGCCCTTGAGTAACTTTGTCTAAATATGGAGATAGTGGTTCAGAGTGTTTAATTCCTGTGGAAAATTTTTCTGAAAGGGTGGTAGGGAAAGCAACAGTGGTGTTGCCATAATGGATAAAAGTGATAATATCTTGATAATTTTTGTAATGGTTAATATTTCGTAGGATGAAAAGAAAACCATTGGCTCGTGTTTTGGAAGGATTTAGAAATGAGGGGTTCCAGATATTAATTGGATTTTTAAATGGAAGAGGATTAGCTGGAAAATTGATAAGGATAAGGTAATGGGCTGGTTTAAGAAGTCCATTTTCCATTTCAATATTGGCACAAATAATTTCTTCATAAATCCATTCATCTTGTCTAATGGATTGTAGGGTGGAAAAAATGTATTGCTGGAATTTGGAGAATTCTTGGAAAATTGGATCTTCAGGATGTGGAGTATCGTAAAATTTGCGAACCAAACCATATCGCCATGTAAGGAAATATGGGTTGTTTTTCTGGATGTCATGAGCCCATAAATAGAAACCATGGTTAAAAATACCAGTATTTCCCCATACTCGCCAATAATATCGACGAAAGATAATGTGTTTTTTGAGAAAGATGGCAAAATGATGGTTGAATCTGGCAGTTTTAACTTTGTTGTAAATAATGCGTTGGATATCATCAGGTAGATTTTTGGTGTAGTAATGGAGTGGTTTGGATTTAGTAGATGGTATATTGGAAGATAATGGAGAATGGGTTTGTTTAAGACGTAGTCTGGTAAAGGTAAAAGGTTGGAGGTGATATTTTGGAAGTGGATGCCAGATTTTCATTTGTTTTGGATTGTTCATATTGAATGTTCCTGCAAGAAGATAAGTTAGAAATGTCCCTGCAAGAAGATGAGTTAGGAAATCAGAAAGAGAATTATACACTCTTTGTATAATTGTAATGTAAAATGCAAAAGCGAATAGAATTGCTTGCCATTTTACGTAACTTTGTTTGGAAATAATTTTTTGAACAGGTTTTTGAAGAGTTCCTTTAGCTGATTGATAATCATCTAAAAGAAGTTTTTTAGAATAAAGATTTTTCGGAAATTTGGAAATACAGAGAGCCTTGGATAAAATGTCTTTTTGAAAAATAGAATAATCCTGTTTAGCATTTATCCATAGACCAGAATGAGACTGAACTAATTGGTCTGTTTTGGATGCTAATTTCTTTTTGATAATACCACCATAATCAATATCAGAAGCATCAGTGTCTTCATCCATAAAGATATTTGGATTTGAAAGACCTAAACATGGAAGTGTTTTGACTCTAACATGTAACCTACTAACATCATTAGTATGTTCACCGATAAAGGGATATCTTTGGAGATGTGTGTATAATGGAGCACAAAAGCTTCTTAAATTTGGAAAGAAATCGGATAAGTAATTCAGGCAATCAAGAAATTGATGTAATTGAGTGTTAGTTTCAATATTTCCTGGAAACTTGTCAGCAAACTCAAACTCAATTGTTCTGGTAATTAGGTTAATGATTTCTTGATAATTGTTATGATTAAGAATTTGGACTTTAGTTTGGAAAAGCTTATTAATTGGAGCAGAAATGACTAAACCATTTTTCTTGTTATCTTGGAAAAAGATTTGAAAATGTTTGAAATGTTGATCAATAAGATTGGAAAACATGAGATCATTATTAATATAAATAATAGTCAATGGAGTATTTTGTAAACCAAAAATCATGACATTCCATTTATGATATTTCAATAGGACTAGGAATGTAGTTGTAGAACAAACTGTGTTGGCCATTTGAACTTGCCATAAACTATTTTTTATATAAGATTTGGAAAGTATTTTGGAATCATAAAATCTTTCAAAAAGACTTATTTCTTTCTTGAAAAATGAAATCTGTTTTGAAGAAATGAAAACAGTTTGGAGAAAATGGAAAAAGATGTGTTTTCTCAAAATGGAAACATGAAAACCAGATTTATTTTTTAAAAATGGATAAAGTTGAGTTAGAATACCAAAAATAATACCATTAATAAAAGGAGTATTGAAGGCATTATAAATTCTGGAAAGAGTATACCTGATTTGGGGTCTTTGTGCATCAGTACTGGAAAGTTCAGTAGGATGCTCATAATAGTTAGAAGGTATTACTCCTTCTTTAATACAATTGGAATTAGCACCACTATTAAATAAAGTAATAGTAGTATCTGGAATATCATGATCAAGAATTAATTTAACTGGACAATTAATATCTTGATTAGTTGGAACAGTTATTGGAAGGGGGAAGTTAGAGATCTCTTGTGGAGATTGATATTGCTCAAGATCTAGGGTTTGAGGTTCATCCTGATCGATGTTATGTTGAAGAGCTGGGAGTGTAATGTGTTTTGTGGAAAGGCTTTCATCACAACTTTTGGAAGATTGATAATCATACTGTGAAGAATTATTGTTTGGAGAAATAGTATGCAAAATTGGATTTGGAAAATTGTTTTGATCATGGACCTTTTTAATGTCTCCTAAAGGAAGATCTGATTTTTCATCAGCATCGTTTCCTTTATATGGAGCAGCTTCACAATTTCTTCCCTTTTCAGGAGGAATTTGTAAATCTGTTAGTGGAGGATGAATGAATGAAACTAATTCACCATTTTTAAGAGTCCATTTTTGAGGAAGATTGGATTTAACACATAAATTAGAAAATGGACAAGGGATTTTTAAATTACTTAAAAATATTGGAAGCCATTCGAAAAATAGCATATTGATACCTAATTCATTTAATTTGGAATAGTATTTTTCTCGAATAAATTCTCGTAGCGCATTTATCAAAAGTGGAGAAAAACCAAAGTCTTTGTTCATGATTTTCTGGAGATTCAAAATCATTGGAAAGCATAATTTTATCTATTTGGAAACCACCTTTTGTAATAACATTTAAACTGGAGAAATTTGGAGGTTTCATTTCAGACTTAGTTGGTGAAGGAAAATCATTTTCAACAACTATTTCTGGAATGGGAGATTTTTGAAAAACTTTGTAATGTTGAGAAACATGTGGAAAATCATCAGTATTTGGAAAAGTACTTGACCTTTCAAAGGAACAAGAAGATCTTGCACTTTGAAAGTCAAAATTGGAAGAAGAAGATGGAAATTCCTTACTTGAATTAAATCGGATAAGAACTCTGCCATCTGGTTCCTCAATTATTTGTTCTACCTTGGATTCTTTCAAAGATTTTGGAATTGGTGGAGTTTGAACTTGCCATTCATCGGGAATAGTAACATTATCCCAAGGAAGAGCCTCTGGAGTGTGTGTAGTTGCTTTGCCATGTTCAACCTTAAAGATCATAGTCTGACCAGGAGCAAAACGTATTCTACACCTTGGATTCATTTGAGTATTCAAGAGTTTGTAATAAACTCGATAAATAATGGAAAAGTTTCTAGCACCTTGGAATTGAAGGTCTTTAGATATATTGATATCTAAAGTTAAAGTCTTGAGGATGTAAGGATCATCAAGATCTTTGCTTAGATTTGGAAAACAATTGAAGTAAATTGGACCTTGACAGATATTGGTATTTGCTAAAGCTAACAAAGAATCCTTAAAGTGTTTAAGAGAAGTATCTCTGAGAGCAAGCATAATTGGACAATCAAGACCTAATCTGACCATAGGCTTGACAGCAATTTGGACACAGCCAAAATGGATATACCTAAAACCTTGTTCTAAGTGTTTTTGGATAGACTCTTTATCTAACAATTCGATAGTCATTTGACGCTGATTGACACTAGTAGTAAATTCTTCTATGTGGATACCTTTCCCAAAATTAAATTTCCAACTATATTCTTTATCGTAAATATCAGTTTTAGAAAGAATTGGCATTTCCCAGACAAAAGGATCATCCTTTTGGGTAATCTGCTTCTTCTGGACTGGATTCTTACTGTCACCAAAGACCTTAGAAAAAACACTACTAACCTTACCTTTCACCATGTTTACTGATCAACACCACTAGACTCCAGCTAGCTTGAGGGACCACTGAGGACCACCTGAGGGACCACCACACCTGGAACACCTACCCACGGCTTACCAACGGCTTTACAGGCTGACCAAACCCAGGCTGACCAATCAGCTGACCAAACCCAAACTATAACTTCTAGCACTGAGGGCAATAACAATGGCTACGAGTAACCTTAGAGCACTTCGTCCTTGGCTTTGATACCAGGAACGTACCCAGGACAGGGGAAGGGGAGATTAACCCTAAGAACTGACCTAGTTTGTATAGGAAGTACACAAGACTAACTAAAACTGAAAGAGTAATTCTAAACATAAGATGGAAACATAATTAAAGGAAGTAGGAAGTAAGAACTTACTAAAGAAACTTATATTAATACTTGGAATATGTTACAAAGCTAACAACTCTCCAGCTGTCCAACAACTTTAATTTTAGTTTGTCGTTTTAGTTTTCTTAATGCTGTAACCTTAGTACCTTTACTTCTGTATTAAGTCTTTTACTTCTTTGTTAAGTGTCTTAGCTTATAAATAGGTTTGTTTAGTTTCATTTCTACTCAGAACTCATTGAGAACTCATTTAGAACTCATTCAGAGCTTACTTCCTAGATAGAGCTTGCTTAAGAGTTTAAAAAATCAAGAGCTTAAGAGAGAAAAACATTGTAAGAAAGTGAGTTCTCAACTTCTGAATTTCCAATTCTGTAACATATTTCCAATTCTGTAAAATATTGCAAGTATTAATATAAGTTTCTTCAGTAAGTTCTTACTTCCTACTTCCTTTAATTATGTTTCCATCTTATGTTTAGAATTACTCTTTCAGTTTTAGTTAGTCTTGTGTACTTCCTCTACAAACAAGGTCAGTTCTTAGGGTTAGTCTCCCCTTCCCCTGTCCTGGGTACGTTCCTGGTATCAGAGCCAAGGACGAAGTGCTCTAAGGTTACTCGTAGCCATTGTTATTGCCCTCAGTGCTAGAAGTTATAGTTTGGGTTTGGTCAGCTGATTGGTCAGCCTGGGTTTGGTCAGCCTGTAAAGCCGTTGGTAAGCCGTGGGTAGGTGTTCCAGGTGTGGTGGTCCCTCAGGTGGTCCTCAGTGGTCCCTCAAGCTAGCTGGAGTCTAGTGGTGTTGATCAGTAAACATGGTGAAAGGTAATGTTAGTAGTGTTTTTTCTAAGGTCTTTGGTGACAGTAAGAATCCAGTCCAGAAGAAGCAGATTACCCAAAAGGATGATCCTTTTGTCTGGGAAATGCCAATTCTTTCTAAAACTGATATTTACGATAAAGAATATAGTTGGAAATTTAATTTTGGGAAAGGTATCCACATAGAAGAATTTACTACTAGTGTCAATCAGCGTCAAATGACTATCGAATTGTTAGATAAAGAGTCTATCCAAAAACACTTAGAACAAGGTTTTAGGTATATCCATTTTGGCTGTGTCCAAATTGCTGTCAAGCCTATGGTCAGATTAGGTCTTGATTGTCCAATTATGCTTGCTCTCAGAGATACTTCTCTTAAACACTTTAAGGATTCTTTGTTAGCTTTAGCAAATACCAATATCTGTCAAGGTCCAATTTACTTCAATTGTTTTCCAAATCTAAGCAAAGATCTTGATGATCCTTACATCCTCAAGACTTTAACTTTAGATATCAATATATCTAAAGACCTTCAATTCCAAGGTGCTAGAAACTTTTCCATTATTTATCGAGTTTATTACAAACTCTTGAATACTCAAATGAATCCAAGGTGTAGAATACGTTTTGCTCCCCGGTCGACTATGATCTTTAAGGTTGAACATGGCAAAGCAACTACACACACTCCAGAGGCTCTTCCTTGGGATAATGTTACTATTCCCGATGAATGGCAAGTTCAAACTCCACCAATTCCAAAATCTTTGAAAGAATCCAAGGTAGAACAAATAATTGAGGAACCAGATGGCAGAGTTCTTATACGATTTAATTCAAGTAAGGAATTTCCATCTTCTTCTTCCAATTATGACTTTCAAAGTGCAAGATCTTCTTGTTCTTTTGAAAGGTCAAGTACTTTTCCAAATACTGATGATTTTCCACATGTTTCTCAACATTACAAAGTTTTTCAAAAATCTCCCATTCCAGAAATAGTTGATGAAAAATGATTTTCCTTCACCAACTAAGTCTGAAATGAAACCTCCAAATTTCTCCAGTTTAAATGTTATTACAAAAGGTGGTTTCCAAATTGATAAAACTATGCTTTCCAATGATTTTGAATCTCCAGAAAATCATGAACAAAGACTTTGGTTTTTCTCCACTTTTGATAAATCTGCTACAGAATTTATTCGAGAAAAATACTATTCCAAATTAAATGAATTAGGTATCAATATGCTATTTTTCGAATGGCTTCCAATGTTTTTAAGTAATTTAAAAATCCCTTATCCATTTTCTGATTTATGTGTTAAATCCAATCTTCCTCAAAAATGGACTCTCAAGAATGGTGAATTAGTTTCATTCATTCATCCTCCATTAAAAGATTTACAAATTCCTCCTGAAAAAGGAAGAACTTGTGAAGCTGCTCCTGAAAAAGGAAAAGATACTGATGAAAAATCAGATCTTCCTTTAGGAGACATTAAAAAGGTCCATGATCGAACAATTTTCCAAATCCAATTTTGCATATTATTTCTCCAAAAAATAATTCTTCAGAGTATGATTATCAATCTTCCAAAAGTTGTGATGAAAGCCTTTCCACAAATACCATTACACTCCCAGCTCTTCAAAATGACATCGATCAGGATGAACCTCAAACCCTAGATCTTGAGCAACATCAATCTCCACAAGATATTTCTAACCTCCCCCTTCCAATAACTGATCCAACTAATCAAGATATTAATTATCAATGTCGAATTGTCCGGATAAATTAATTCTTGACCATGATATTCCAAATACTACTATTACTTTATTTAATAGTGGTGCTAATTCCAATTGTATTAGAGAAGGATTAATGCCTTCTAATTACTATGAGCAACCCATCGAACTTTCCAGTGCTAATGCACAAAGACTCCAAATCGGGTATACTCTTTCCGAACTTATAATGCCTATTATTTAAATACTTCTTTTATTAATAATAGTATTATTTTTGGTATTCTATTTTTAGCTCAACTTTATCCATTTTTAAAAAATAAATCTGGTTTTCATGCTTCCATTTTGAGAAAACACATATTTTTCTATTATCTCCAAACTCACTTAAATACATCAAAACCGATTTCCTTTTCAAAGAAAGAAATAAGTCTTTTTGGAAGATTTTATGATTCCAAAATACTTTCCAAAATTAATATAAAGAATAGCTTATGGCAAATAAATGATATTTTTACTCCATATACTATTGTTTATATTAATAAGATTCTTTCGTTTTCCGACTCTTTTAATCCACGTTTTAAACAACTATACATAATTTTCCAAGTTAACAAGAAGAATGGTCTCATTATTTCTCGCTCCAATAATTAAGCTTTTCCAAACAAAAGTCCAAATTCTTAACCATAACATTTATCAAGCTATCATTACCTTAATTGCTAAAACAATTGAGTTTGCTTCGACAAGTTTCGAGAAAAAATTGACACTAACACTCAATTACAGCAATTTCTTGATTGCCTGAATTACATATCCGATTTCTTTCCAAATTTAAGAAAGTTTTGTGCTCTATTATACAAGCATTTCCAAGCATAACCTATGGACAGATGACCATACTCATGTTGTTCAAGTCCAAACACTTCCAGGTTTAGGTCTTTCAAATCCAAATATCTTTATGGTTGAAGAAACCGATGCTCCTATTAATGATTATGGTAGTATCATTAAAAATAAATTAGCATCCAAAACAGATCAATTAGTTCAGTCTCATTCTGGTTTATGGATAAGCGCTAAACGAGATTACTCTATTTTTCAAAAAGAAGATTTATCCAAGGCTCTCTCGTATTTCCAAATTTCCGAATAATCTTTATTCCAAAAAACTTCTTTTAGATGATTATCAATCAGCTAAAGGAACTCTTCAAAAACCTGTTCAAAAAATTATTTCCAAACAATATTCTCGTAAAATGGCAAGCAATTCTATTTGCTTTTGCGTTTTACATTGCAATTATACATAAAGTGTATAATTCTCTTTTCGATTTCCTAACTCATCTTCTTGCGAGGGACATTTCTAACTTATCTTCTTACGGGAACATTCGGTATGAACAATCCAAATCCAAAACAAATGAAAATATGGCATCCACTTCCAAAATATCACCTCCAACCTTTTACCTTTACCAAACTACGTCTTCAAAAAACCCATTCTCCATTATCTTCCAATACACCATCTACTAAATCCAAACAAATCCATTACTACACTAAAAATCTACCCGATGATATCCAACGCATTATTTACCACAAAGTTAAAACCGCCGATTCAACCATCATTTTGCCATCTTTCTCAAAAAACATATTATCTTTCGTCGATATTATTGGCGAGTATGGGGAAACACTGGTATTTTTAATCATGGTTTTTATTTATGGGCTCATGACATCCGAGAAAAACAATCCATATTTCCTTACATGGCGATATGGTTTGGTTCGCAAATTTTACGATACTCCACATCCCGAAGATCCAATTTTCCAAGAATTCTCCAAATTCCAAGCAATACATTTTTTCCACCCTACAATCCATTAGACAAGATGAATGGATTTATGAAGAAATTATTTGTGCCAATATTGAAATGGAAAATGGACTTCTCAAACCAAAGCCCATTACCTTATCCTTGTCAATTTTCCAGCTAATCCTCTTCCATTTAAAAATCCAATAAATATCTGGAACCCCTCATTTCTAAATCCTTCCAAAACACGAGCCAATGGTTTTCTTTTCATCCTACGAAATATTAACCATTACAAAAATTATCAAGATATTATCACTTTTATCCATTATGGCAACACCACTGTTGCCTTCCCAACCACCCTTTCGAGAAAAATTTTCCACGGGAATTAAACACTCGAACCACTATCTCCATATTTAGACAAAATTACTCAAGGACATTACCTCTCTTCGAAGGTAAAATCCATTTTAATTCCTTACTCCCTCAATCCAAGGCAAGTAATCCAAGTTTTTCGATCCATATGTTTGGGTCAATCACTTAGACCGAACTTTCCAGGCACAGTCTATTTGATGGGCCTTATTTCAAACTACATTTAATTTCTGCATACAAAAAAGAAAATAAAATAAGAAAGATCCCGCTAAGTGTTTTTTACACTTAGGCAAAAATTAGGGACATAAATAAAAGAAAGATCCCGCTAAGTGATTTTTCACTTAGGCAAAAGTTAGGGACATTATTACTCCAATTTTAGCAGCAACTATCCAAGATCACCCAATCAGTTTCCAGAAGAAAGTCACACAGTTTCTCAGGACATGCTATTTCTCAGCAATTTCCAAGAAATTTCCAAGGTTTGTCACAATCCAGTAATTTCCAAGCAATTTCCAAGTAACTTCCAAGCAATTTCCAAGAAATTTCCAAGTTTTGTCAAAGAGTACATAGTGACCGGTGAATAGTGACGGATGAATAGTAGTACTATTCATACTCTTACGTGGCACTATTCATTTACCTATCTGGCACCTTCTCCAACATGGTCCAAAGTTCCAGCAGTAGTAGCTGCTAAAGCATCCAGCTGTAAAGGCGCACTACCAAAAGCAAAAGGCGTACTACAAAAAGCAGAAGCTAACAACTCTCCAGCTGTAACTTGGAATAATTATGTCCCTAACTTTTGCCTAAGTGATAAATCACTTAGCGGGATCTTTCTTTTATTTATGTCCCTAATTTTTGCCTAAGTGTAAAAACACTTAGCGGGATCTTTCTTTTATTTAGAAATCAAAAGGATCTTGGGCACAAGGCCCACCATATAAATCTGGGCTAGAAGCCTCAGATGAACTGGAACTAGAAGACTGAACGTGTTTATTTTGGTTAATGAATTGGAGGAACTGATCAAAAAGTTCAGCTTTATTTATGGCTGACTTATTTTTCCTTTTGGATTTGGTGGATGAGGATGGTGAAGGAAATGTACCCAGGACAGGGGAAGGGGAGACTAACCCTAAAGACTGACCTTGTTTGTAGAGGAAGTACACAAAACTAACTAAAACTGAAAGAGTAATTCTAAACATAAGATGGAAACATAATTAAAGGAAGTAGGAAGTAAGAACTTACTGAAGAAACTTATATTAATACTTGGAATATGTTACAGAATTGGAAATTCAGAAGTTTGAGAACTCACTTTCTTACAATGATTTTTCTCTCTTAAGCTCTGATTTTTTTCTTGTTGTAATGAGCTCTTTCTTTTTTCTCTCTCAAATGAGTTCTGCCTTGAAATGAAACTAAACACACCTATTTATAAGCTAGGACACTTAACAAAGAAGTAAAAGACTTAATACAGAAGTAAAGGTACTAATGGTTACAGCATTAAGGAAACTAAAACGACAAACTAAAAGTAAAGTTGTTGGACAGCTGGAGAGTTGTTAGCTTCTGCTTTTTGTAGTGCGCCTTTTTGCTTTTGGTAGTGCGCCTTTACAGCTGGATGCTTTATTAGCCACTACTGTTGGAACTTTGGACCATATTGGAGAAGGTGCCAGATGTAAATATGAATAGTGCCACGTAAGAGTATGAATAGTACTACTATTCATCGTCACTATTCACCGGTCACTATGTTCTCTTGACAAATCTTGGAAATTGCCTGGAAGTTGTCTGGAAAAGACAAACCTTGGAGATGTCTTGGAAATGGC
Organism: Beta lomatogona; assembly: GCA_947646795.1. Taxonomy (NCBI): domain Eukaryota; kingdom Viridiplantae; phylum Streptophyta; class Magnoliopsida; order Caryophyllales; family Amaranthaceae; genus Beta; species Beta lomatogona. The sequence continues at coordinate 254,506 of CANSNZ010000230.1, forward strand.
CTGGAAGTTACTTGGAAATTGCGTGGAAGTTGTCTGGAAATTGCTTGGAAGTTGCCTGGAAGTTGCTTGGAAATTACTTGGATTTTGAGCATTTTTTGTAACTTGGAGTAATTATGTCCCTAACTTTTGCCTAAGTGATAAATCACTTAGCGGGATCTTTCTTGTTTTCTTTTCTTTTTTGGATGCAAAATTTAAATGAAACTGGAAATAAGGCCCATCAAATAGACTATTGAGAAGTTCAGTCTAAGTGATTAAAATTGACCCAAACATGTGATTTAGAAATCAAAAGGATCTTGAGCACAAGGCCCACCAAACAAATCTGGGCTTGAAGCCTCAGATGGACTGGAACTGGACAATCGAATTTGTGGATTTTGGTTGATAAATTGGAGGAACTGAACTTATTAAGAAGTTCTGGTTTATTTACGGATGGCGTATTTTTCGTTTTGGATTTGGTGGATGAGGATGGTGAAGGAAATGTGGTTGGTGGAGGGGTGATTTGAGTGTTTTGGACTTGTTTATATTGCTGGAAATGCTGGGAAACACAGTGGATCATGTTTATATAGAAATATACGATATTGGAAAAGTCGAAACCTTCTGGAAATGGTGATTTGGAATGATAATGTCGGAAAGATGTTTGAAGGTTTTCTGGGAAAATGTCAGGAATTGCTTTATAACTATCCCACCATTCAAGGAACCATATTGGAAATGTCACATTTTTCTGGAGGCAGTCTGGATGAAAGCTAAAATCCCAAGAATGGGTATAGCTTTGGAGTAAAAATGCACAATGCCATGCTTGTACATAATCATGGAAATTATAACTCTGTGGAGGATTTGGATCAATAAATTTGGAAGAGGTTTTGGCTGTTGGAAGAGAAGAATGAAGATGATTGCTTTTAATATGAGTAATAATATGGAAAATTAGGTATTTGGAATAATTTGTTGTGGAGCTAATGTTATCCTTAATAAAACAAGAATTTGTGTCATGAAAGATGTTTCTGTAATACTGGATTGGTTTGGTAATTTCAAAAGGAAACCAATTGAAACCATCTGGAATTGTGGTTTTGACATATGTGGATATTTTGTGGTTAAATTCTTCGTGAGAAGAAAATGTGTTGTAGGTAAAATTGGTTAAAAATAAATTGTCATAATGTTGTTTAAGGTGATAAGAAGTAGCAGTAGTATCGGGATGGGTAATTTGAGGAGTTGTGTTTGGAAGTGTTTGAGCATAGGAGTTTGGAGGGTAATTTGTTAAATTGGAAGATTGGTTTTTGGAAGGATGGATATATTCTGTGGAATGATTATGATTTTTGGAATTCTGCATTCTGTTCATCCCTGCAGAAATCATATTAATCTGTTTACAGATAGAGTTAGTTTAAAGATTATGGACTTCTGGATGTCCCTGTAAAAATTCACGAGTGAGAAAATCTGGAAGAGAATTATGTTCTCCGCGTATAAATTCAATATCAAAATCAAAAGCAGAGAGAATTGCCTGCCATCTTGCAAAATTTTGTTTGGAAACAATGTTTTGAACATCTTTTTGAAGAATTTCTTTGGCTGATTTACAATCAACACGCAAAAGAAATTTTTTGCAATAGAGATCATCTTGAAATTTGGAGATACAGAGGACTATGGATAATATTTCTTTTCGAACAGTGGAGTAACCCTTTTGAGCACCTATCCATAAACCAGAATGAAAACGAACTAATTGTTCTGTATTAGATTCTAATTTTTGCTTAAGGATACCACCATAACCATCATCAGAGGCATCAGTTTCTACGATCATAAAGGCATTTGGATTGGGTAAACCTAAGCATGGAAGTGTTTTGACTCTAGATTTTAGCATACGAACAACATTAGTATGTTCATCTGTCCAAGGACAAGGGTTATTCTGAAGACGTTTGTATAATGGAGCACAAAACTTTCTTAAATTTGGAAAGAAATCAGAAATGTAATTCAGACAACCAAGAAAACGTTGTAATTGCGTTTTATCTTTAATTTCGTCTGGAAATTTGTCAGCAAACTCAATTGCTCTTGCAATTGGTTTAATGGTTCCATGATAAATATCATGACCAAGAAATCGGATTTTTGTTTGGAAAAGCTTGATTTTTGGAGCAGAAACAACTAAACCATTTTTCTTGATAACTTGGAGAAAGATGTGTAAATGCTTGAAATGTTGGTCAATAGAATTGGAAAACACAAGAACATCATCAATATAGACAATAGTAAAAGCAGTATATGGAGTAAAAATATCATTCATAATGTTTTGAAATTCTGATGGAGCATTTTTTAAACCAAAAGGCATTACATTCCATTCATAGTGTCCGAATGGGACTGTAAATGCGGTTTTATAACGATCTGTTTCAGCAATTTGAATTTGCCAAAAGCCACTTTTCATATCAAATTTGGAAAATATTTTGGAGTCATAAAGTCTATTAAGAAGATCTTTTTTATTAGGAATTGGATAACGAATCCATTGAAGGACTTTATTAAGAGGTTTATAATTAATAACTAATCTTGGAACACCTCTTTCTTTTTCTGCCTGATTCATGACATAGAAAGCAGCACAAGACCAAGGGGATTTAGAAGGGCGAATTAACCTCTTATCAAGAAGTACTTGAATTTCTTTCTTACAAGTTTCAAGTAATTCTTGGTTCATTTGAATTGGTCGAGCCTTAGTAGGAATCTATTGTTCTGAAAAATCTTTTTCATAAGGAAGGAAAACAAGATGTTTTTTCCTTTCCCAAAAAGCATTTGGAATATCAGCACAAACTTCATGTTGGAGTATTTCTTGGAAATTCTTTATTTTTTGTTGAATATGAGGATTTTGTAATTGTTGTTCTATTCTTTGGAAAGACATTTCTTCTTGTAAAAAGGAAATCTGTTTTCTTTTTGACATAATCAAATCAGTTTGGAGAAAATGGATTTCTTTATTTTGTAATGGAGTGGAGAAATGGAAAGAAATACGTTTTCCAAAAATGGAAGTATGGATGCCAAACTTGTTTACTGAAAATGGATAAATTTGAGTTAAAAATGGAGTACCTAGGATAATACCATTATTAATATCCTTAACAAGAGTGAAAGCGGTTTTGAAGCAATAATTATTATTACAAATATAAGCTTTGGAAAGTTTATACCTGATTTGGAGTCTTTGTCCATTAGCACTGGACAAATGTTCAGTAGTTTTCTCATAGTATTTAGAAGGTATTAATCCTTCTTTAATACAATTGAGATCAGCACCACTATCAAACAAAGCAATAGTAGTTATTTGGAAATCATGATCAAGAATTAATTTAACTGGACAATACCAACGTTGATAATTAACATTTTGACTAGTTGGAGGAGTTATTGGAAGAGGGGAGTCAAAAGTTTGTTTTGGAGAATCATTTTGCTTAAGATTTTTAAGTTGAGACTTTATCTGATTAATCTCATGTTGAAAATCCTGGAGTTTAATAGTTTTTGGGGAAAAGCTTTTATCATAAGTGTTGGAAAGTTGACAGTCATACTCTTTTGAAAATAAAGAATTAATTTGAGGAGAAAGAGTATGCAAAATTGGATTTGGAAAATTGTTTTGTTCATCAACCGTAATGTCTCCTAAAGGAAGATCTGATTTTTCTGATTTTTCATCAGTATCGTTTCCTTTATATGGAGCAGCTTCACAAGTTCTTCCTTTCGCATGAGGAATTTGTAAATCTGTTAATAGAGGATGTATGGATGAAACGAGTTTACCATTTTGAAGAAACCATTTTTGAGGAAGATTGGATTTGACACATAAATTAGAAAATGGATAAGGGATTTTTAAATTGCTTAAATAAATTGGAAGCCATGTGTAGAATGGAATATTTGCAGATAATTCATTTAATTTAGAATAGTATTTTTCCCTAATAAACTCTGTAGCAGGTTTATCAAAGTTAGAGAAAAACCAAAATCGTTTTTCACGATTTTCTGGAGATTCAAAATCATTGGAAAGCATAGGTTTATCAATTTAGAAACCACCTTTGATAATAATATTTAAACAGGAAATTTCAGGAGATGGAAAGTTCTTACTTGAATTTCCTTGAATAAGTATGTTACCACCTGGTTGCTTATCCTTAGACTCTGTCAGATTTGTTGAAATTGGCATTTCCCAAACAAATAGATTATCCTTTTGGGTAATCTTCTTCTTCTGAACTGAATTCATACTGTCACCAAAAACCTTAGAAGAAACACTACTAACTTTACCTTTCACCATGTTTACTGATCAACACCACTAGACTCCAGCTAGCTTGAGGGACCACTGAGGACCACCTGAGGGACCACCACACCTGGAACACCTACCCACGGCTTACCAACGGCTTTACAGGCTGACCAAACCCAGGCTGACCAATCAGCTGACCAAACCCAAACTATAACTTCTAGCACTGAGGGCAATAACAATGGCTACGAGTAACCTTAGAGCACTTCGTCCTTGGCTCTGATACCAGGAACGTACCCAGGACAGGGGAAGGGGAGACTAACCCTAAAGACTGACCTTGTTTGTAGAGGAAGTACACAAAACTAACTAAAACTGAAAGAGTAATTCTAAACATAAGATGGAAACATAATTAAAGGAAGTAGGAAGTAAGAACTTACTGAAGAAACTTATATTAATACTTGGAATATGTTACAGAATTGGAAATTCAGAAGTTTGAGAACTCACTTTCTTACAATGATTTTTCTCTCTTAAGCTCTGATTTTTTTCTTGTTGTAATGAGCTCTTTCTTTTTTCTCTCTCAAATGAGTTCTGCCTTGAAATGAAACTAAACAAACCTATTTATAAGCTAGGACACTTAACAAAGAAGTAAAAGACTTAATACAGAAGTAAAAAGTACTAAGGTTACAGCATTAAGAAAACTAAAACGACAAACTAAAATTAAAGTTGTTGGACAGCTGGAGAGTTGTTAGCTTCTGCTTTTTGTAATGCGCCTTTTGCTTTTTGTAGTGCGCCTTTACAACTGGATGCTTTAGCAGCTACTATTGCTGGAACTTTGGACCATGTTGGAGAAGGTGCCAGATAGGTAAATGAATAGTGCCACGTAAGAGTATGAATAGTATTACTATTCATCCGTCACTATTCACCGATCACTATGTACTCTTGACAAAACTTGGAAATTTCTTGGAAGGTGCCTGGCCTGGAAATTGGCTGGAAATTTGCTGGATTTTGAGCATTCTTTTGAAACTTGGAATAATTATGTCCCTAAATTTTGCCTAAGTGTAAAACACACTTAGCGGGATCTTTCTTTTATTTATGTCCCTAATTTTTGCCTAAGTGTAAAAACACTTAGCGGGATCTTTCTTTTAATTAGAAATCAAAAGGATCTTGGGCACAAGGCCCACCATATAAGTCTGGGCTAGAAGCCTCAGATGAACTGGAACTAGAAGACTGAACTTGTTTATTCTGGTTAATGAATTGGAGGAACTGATCAAAAAGTTCAGCTTTATTTATGGCTGGCTTATTTGTATTTTTGGATTTGGTGGATGAGGATGGTGAAGGAAATGTGTTTGTTGGAGGGGTGATTTGAGTGATGTGGACTTGTTTATATTGTTGGAAACTCTGCTTAGTCCATTCATTATATTCATGGAGAGCAGAAGAACCATGCTGGAGATATTGGGAAACACAGTTTATCATGTCAGGATAGATTTTAAAGTTTTTCCACCATTTGACATGATAATCTCGAGTTAAAAAGTAAGGTCTGGATTCAGTGAGTTTAGTAAGAGAATAATTCCAGCACATAATCCATGAAATTCGAAATATTTGACAGAAATATATGATACTGGAAAATTCGAAACCTTCTGGAAATGGTGATTTGGAATGATAATGTTGGAAGGAGGTGTGAAGGTTTTCTGGGAAAATGTCAGGAATTGCTCCATAACTATCCCACCATTCAAGGAACCATGTTGGAAATGTCACATTTTTCTGGAGGCAATCTGGATGAAAGCTAAAAAACCAAGAATGGTTATAACTTTGGAGTAAGAATGTACAATGCCATGCTTGTACATAATCGTGGAAATTATAAGTCTGTGGAAGATTTGGATCAAGAAATTTGGAAGAGAAGGTTTTGGCTGTTGAAAGAGAAGAATAAAGATTCTTCCATTCAATATCAGTAATAACATGGAAAATTAGGCATTTGGAATAATTTGTTGTGGAGCTAATATTATCCTTAATGAAACAAGAATTTGTGTCATGAAGGATGTTTCTGTAATATTGGATAGGTTTAGTAATTTCAAAAGGAAACCAATTGAAACCATCTGGAAGTTTGGTTTTGACATATTTGGATATTTTGTGGTTAAATTCTTCTTGAGAAGAAAATGTGTTGGAGGTAAAATTGGTTAAAAATAAATTGGCATAATGTTGTTTGAGGTGATATGAAATATCAGTAGTATCTGAATGGGTAATTGGAGAGGCTGTGTTTGGAGATATTCTAGTATAGGAATTTGGATGATAATTTGTCAATTTGGAGGATTGGTTTATGGAAGGAGGAATATTTTCTGTGGAATGAATTACTATACCTTTTTCTTTTTGTTGCCTGGGGGCATGATTCTTGGAACTTTGCATTCTGTTCATCCCTGTAGAAATCATATTAATCTGTTTACAGATAGAGTTAGTTTGCAGAGCATGGACTTCAGAATGTCGTAATTTGGTAGAAAAGTTAAAGGAAATTGGTGTGTCATTTATGATAGCATGAATACCAACTTCATTGACAGAAAATGGATATATTTGAGTGAGAAATGGAGTACCAAGAATAATAATGTAATTAAGATTTTTGACAAGAGTAAATGGAGTATGAAAATAATAATCATTATTTAAAATGGATGCATTGGACAATTTATATTTAATGTGGAGTGTTTGACCATTAGCAATAGTTAAATGATCAGTAGCATGTTCATAATAATGAGGAGGAATTAATTCTTCCTTTATGCAATTAAGATCAGCACCACTGTCAAATAATGCAACATCATTAATTTGGAAATCATCATCAATAACTAATGTAATTGGACAAAACCATTTTTGGAAATGAAATTGATGGAGAGTTTGAAGAAATTTATTATTGTCAATTGGAGTATCTGAAACTGGAATGGAATTAGTTCTACCCACAAATGAAACTAAACACACCTATTTATAAGCTAGGACACTTAACAAAGAAGTAAAAGACTTAATACAGAAGTAAAAGTACTAAGGTTACAGCATTAAGAAAACTAAAACGACAAACTAAAAATAAAGTTGTTGGACAGCTGGAGAGTTGTTAGCTACTGCTTTTTGTAATGCGCCTTTTGCTTTTTGTAGTGCGCCTTTACAGCTGGATGCTTTAGCAGCTACTATTGCTGGAACTTTGGACCATGTTGGAGAAGGTGCCAGATAGGTAAATGAATAGTGCCACGTAAGAGTATGAATAGTATTACTATTCATCCGTCACTATTCACCGATCACTATGTACTTTTGACAAAACTTGGAAATTTCTTGGAAATTGTCTGGAAGTTACTTGGAAATTGCCTGGAAGGTGCCTGGTCTGGAAATTGGCTGGAAATTTGCTGGATTTTGAACATTCTTTTGTAACTTGGAAACTTCTTGGAAATTGCTGAGAAATTGCATGACCTTTCATCTGGAAATTTATTGGAAGATCTTGGAAAAATGCTGCTGAGATTGGAGTAATAATGTCCCTTACTTTTGCCTAAGTGAAAAATCACTTAGCGGGATCTTTCTTTTATTTATGTCCCTAATTTTGCCTAAGTGTAAAAAACACTTAGCGGGATCTTTCTTATTTTCTTTTTTCTTTTTTGTATGCAGAAATTAAATGTAGTTTGAAATAAGGCCCATCAAATAGACTGTCTGGAAAGTTCAGTCTAAGTGATTAAAATTGACCCAAACATATGGATCAGAAAAACTTGGATTACAAGCCTTGGATTGAGGGAGTAAGGAATTAAAATGGATTTTACCTTCTGAAGAGAGGTAATGCCCTTGAGTAACTTTGTCTAAATATGGAGATAGTGGTTCAGAGTGTTTAATTCCTGTGGAAAATTTTTCTGAAAGGGTGGTAGGGAAAGCAACAGTGGTGTTGCCATAATGGATAAAAGTGATAATATCTTGATAATTTTTGTAATGGTTAATATTTCGTAGGATGAAAAGAAAACCATTGGCTCGTGTTTTGGAAGGATTTAGAAATGAGGGGTTCCAGATATTTATTGGATTTTTAAATGGAAGAGGATTAGCTGGAAAATTGACAAGGATAAGGTAATGGGCTGGTTTGAGAAGTCCATTTTCCATTTCAATATTGGCACAAATAATTTCTTCATAAATCCATTCATCTTGTCTAATGGATTGTAGGGTGGAAAAAATGTATTGCTGGAATTTGGAGAATTCTTGGAAAATTGGATCTTCAGGATGTGGAGTATCGTAAAATTTGCGAACCAAACCATATCGCCATGTAAGGAAATATGGATTGTTTTTCTGGATGTCATGAGCCCATAAATAAAAACCATGATTAAAAATATTGTTTTTCTGGATGTCATGAGCCCATAAATAAAAACCATGATTAAAAATACCAAGTGTTTCCCCATACTCGCCAATAATATCGACGAAAGATAATATGTTTTTTGAGAAAGATGGCAAAATGATGGTTGAATCGCGGTTTTAACTTTGTGGTAAATAATGCGTTGGATATCATCAGGTAGATTTTTAGTGTAGTAATGGATTGGTTTGGATTTAGTAGATGGTGTATTGGAAGATAATGGAGAATGGGTTTTTTGAAGACGTAGTTTGGTAAAGGTAAAAGGTTGGAGGTGATATTTTGGAAGTGGATGCCATATTTTCATTTGTTTTGGATTTGGATTGTTCATACCGAATGTTCCTGCAAGAAGATAAGTTAGAAATGTCCCCGCAAGAAGATGAGTTAGGAAATCGTAAAGAGAATTATACACTTTCGTATAATTGCAATGTAAAACGCAAAAGCAAATAGAATTGCTTGCCATTTTACAGAATATTGTTTGGAAATAATTTTTTGAACAGGTTTTTGAAGAGTTCCTTTAGCTGATTGATAATCATCTAAAAGAAGTTTTTTGGAATAAAGATTATTCGGAAATTTGAAAATACAGAGAGCCTTGGATAAATCTTCTTTTTGAAAAATAGAGTAATCCTGTTTAGCAGTTATCCATAAACCAGAATGAGACTGAACTAATTGATTTGTTTTGGATGCTAATTTATTTTTAATGATACTACCATAATCATTAATAGGAGCATCAGTTTCTTCAACCATAAAGATATTTGGATTTGAAAGACCTAAACCTGGAAGTGTTTGGACTTGAACAACATGAGTATGGTCATCTGTCCATAGGTTATGCTGGAAATGCTTGTATAATAGAGCACAAAACTTTCTTAAATTTGGAAAGAAATCAGATATGTAATTCAGGCAATCAAGAAATTGCTGTAATTGAGTGTTAGTGTCAATTTTTTCTGGAAACTTGTCAGCAAACTCAATTGTTTTAGCAATTAAGGTAATGATAGCTTGATAAATGTTATGGTTAAGAATTTGGACTTTTGTTTGGAAAAGCTTAATTATTGGAGCAGAAATAATGAGACCATTCTTCTTGTTAACTTGGAAAATTATGTATAGTTGTTTAAAACGTGGATTAAAAGAGTCGGAAAACAGAAGAATCTTATTAATATAAACAATAGTATATGGAGTAAAAATATCATTTATTTGCCATAAGCTATTCTTTATATTAATTTTGGAAAGTATTTTGGAATCATAAAATCTTCCAAAAAGACTTATTTCTTTCTTTGAAAAGGAAATCGGTTTTGATGTATTTAAGTGAGTTTGGAGATAATAGAAAAATATGTGTTTTCTCAAAATGGAAGCATGAAAACCAGATTTATTTTTTAAAAATGGATAAAGTTGAGCTAAAAATAGAATACCAAAAATAATACTATTATTAATAAAAGAAGTATTTAAATAATAGGCATTATAAGTTCTGGAAAGAGTATACCTGATTTGGAGTCTTTGTGCATTAGCACTGGAAAGTTCAGTAGGTTGCTCATAGTAATTAGAAGGCATTAATCCTTCTCTAATACAATTGGAATTAGCACCACTATTAAATAAAGTAATAGTAGTATTTGGAATATCATGGTCAAGAATTAATTTATCTGGACAATTCTGACATTGATAATTAATATCTTGATTAGTTGGATCGAGTTATTGGAAGGGGGAGGTTAGAAATATCTTGTGGAGATTGATGTTGCTCAAGATCTAGGGTTTGAGGTTCATCCCGATCGATGTCATTTTGAAGAGTCGGGAGTGTAATGGTATTTGTGGAAAGGCTTTCATCACAACTTTTGGAAGATTGATAATCATACTCGAAGAATTATTTTTTGGAGAAATAATATGCAAAATTGGATTTGGAAAATTGTTCGATCATGGACCTTTTTAATGTCTCCTAAAGGAAGATCTCGATTTTTCATCGAGTATCTTTTCCTTTTTCGAGAGCAGCTTCACAAGTTCTTCCTTTTTCAGGAGGAATTTGTAAATCTTTTAATGGAGGATGAATGAATGAAACTAATTCACCATTCTTGAGAGTCCATTTTTGAGGAAGATTGGATTTAACACATAAATCAGAAAATGGATAAGGGATTTTTAAATTACTTAAAAACATTGGAAGCCATTCGAAAAATAGCATATTGATACCTAATTCATTTAATTTGGAATAGTATTTTTCTCGAATAAATTCTGTAGCAGATTTATCAAAAGTGGAGAAAAACCAAAGTCTTTGTTCATGATTTTCTGGAGATTCAAAATCATTGGAAAGCATAGTTTTATCAATTTGGAAACCACCTTTTGTAATAACATTTAAACTGGAGAAATTTGGAGGTTTCATTTCAGACTTAGTTGGTGAAGGAAAATCATTTTCATCAACTATTTCTGGAATGGGAGATTTTTGAAAAACTTTGTAATGTTGAGAAACATGTGGAAAATCATCAGTATTTGGAAAAGTACTTGACCTTTCAAAAGAACAAGAAGATCTTGCACTTTGAAAGTCATAATTGGAAGAAGAAGATGGAAATTCCTTACTTGAATTAAATCGTATAAGAACTCTGCCATCTGGTTCCTCAATTATTTGTTCTACCTTGGATTCTTTCAAAGATTTTGGAATTGGTGGAGTTTGAACTTGCCATTCATCGGGAATAGTAACATTATCCCAAGGAAGAGCCTCTGGAGTGTGTGTAGTTGCTTTGCCATGTTCAACCTTAAAGATCATAGTCTGACCAGGAGCAAAACGTATTCTACACCTTGGATTCATTTGAGTATTCAAGAGTTTGTAATAAACTCGATAAATAATGGAAAAGTTTCTAGCACCTTGGAATTGAAGGTCTTTAGATATATTGATATCTAAAGTTAAAGTCTTGAGGATGTAAGGATCATCAAGATCTTTGCTTAGATTTGGAAAACAATTGAAGTAAATTGGACCTTGACAGATATTAGTGTTTGCTAAAGCTAACAAAGAATCCTTAAAGTGTTTAAGAGAAGTATCTCTGAGAGCTAGCATAATTGGACAATCAAGACCTAATCTGACCATAGGCTTGACAGCAATTTGGACACAACCAAAATGGATATACCTAAAACCTTGTTCTAAGTGTTTTTGGATAGACTCTTTATCTAATAATTCGATAGTCATTTGACGCTGATTAACACTAGTAGTAAATTCTTCTATATGGATACCTTTCCCAAAATTAAATTTCCAACTATATTCTTTATCGTAAATATCAGTTTTAGAAAGAATTGGCATTTCCCAGACAAAAGGGTCATCCTTTTGGGTAATCTGCTTCTTCTGGACTGGATTCTTACTGTCACCAAAGACCTTAGAAAAAACACTACTAACTTTACCTTTCACCATGTTTACTGATCAACACCACTAGACTCCAGCTAGCTTGAGGGACCACTGAGGACCACCTGAGGGACCACCACACCTGGAACACCTACCCACGGCTTACCAACGGCTTTTACTGCCGACCAAACCCAGCCGACCAATCACCGACCAAACCCAAACTATAACTTCTAGCACTGAGGGCAATAACAATGGCTACGAGTAACCTTAGAGCACTTCGTCCTTGGCTCTGATACCAGGAACGTACCCAGGACAGGGGGAAGGGGAGATTAACCCTAAGAACTGACCTAGTTTGTATAGGAAGTACACAGGAACGTACCCAGGACAGGGGAAGGGGAGACTAACCCTAAAGACTGACCTTGTTTGTAGAGGAAGTACACAAAACTAACTAAAACTGAAAGAGTAATTCTAAACATAAGATGGACACATAATTAAAGGAAGTAGGAAGTAAGAACTTACTGAAGAAACTTATATTAATACTTGGAATATTTTACAGAATTGGAAATTCTGGAGTTGAGAACTCACTTCTTACAATGTATTTTCTCTCTTAAGCTCTGCTCTAAGCTCGATGCTCTTACAATGTAAGTTTTTGTGTTTCAAGCAAGCTCTGAATGAGTTCTAAATGAGTTCTTCCTAGAAATGAAACTAAACAAACCTATTTATAAGCTAGGACACTTAACAAAGAAGTAAAAGACTTAATACAGAAGTAAAAGTACTAAGGTTACAGCATTAAGAAAACTAAAACGACAAACTAAAAATAAAGTTGTTGGACAGCTGGAGAGTTGATAGCTGCTGCTTTTTGTAATGTGCCTTTTGCTTTTTGTAGTGCGCCTTTACAGCTGGATGCTTTAGCAGCTACTATTGCTGGAACTTTGGACCATGTTGGAGAAGGTGCCAGATAGGTAAATGAATAGTGCCACGTAAGAGTATGAATAGTATTACTATTCATCCGTCACTATTCACCGATCACTATGTACTTTTGACAAAACTTGGAAATTTCTTGGAAATTGCCTGGAAGTTACTTGGAAATTGCCTGGAAGGTGCCTGGTCTGGAAATTGGCTGGAAATTTGCTGGATTTTGAACATTCTTTTGTAACTTGGAAACTTCTTGGAAATTGCTGAGAAATTGCATGACCTTTCATCTGGAAATTTATTGGAAGATCTTGGAAAAATGCTGCTGAGATTGGAGTAATAATGTCCCTTACTTTTGCCTAAGTGAAAAATCACTTAGCGGGATCTTTCTTTTATTTATGTCCCTAATTTTGCCTAAGTGTAAAAAACACTTAGCGGGATCTTTCTTATTTTCTTTTTTCTTTTTTGTATGCAGAAATTAAATGTAGTTTGAAATAAGGCCCATCAAATAGACTGTCTGGAAAGTTCAGTCTAAGTGATTAAAATTGACCCAAACATATGGATCAGAAAAACTTGGATTACAAGCCTTGGATTGAGGGAGTAAGGAATTAAAATGGATTTTACCTTCTGAAGAGAGGTAATGCCCTTGAGTAACTTTGTCTAAATATGGAGATAGTGGTTCAGAGTGTTTAATTCCTGTGGAAAATTTTTCTGAAAGGGTGGTAGGGAAAGCAACAGTGGTGTTGCCATAATGGATAAAAGTGATAATATCTTGATAATTTTTGTAATGGTTAATATTTCGTAGGATGAAAAGAAAACCATTGGCTCGTGTTTTGGAAGGATTTAGAAATGAGGGGTTCCAGATATTAATTGGATTTTTAAATGGAAGAGGATTAGCTGGAAAATTGATAAGGATAAGGTAATGGGCTGGTTTAAGAAGTCCATTTTCCATTTCAATATTGGCACAAATAATTTCTTCATAAATCCATTCATCTTGTCTAATGGATTGTAGGGTGGAAAAAATGTATTGCTGGAATTTGGAGAATTCTTGGAAAATTGGATCTTCAGGATGTGGAGTATCGTAAAATTTGCGAACCAAACCATATCGCCATGTAAGGAAATATGGGTTGTTTTTCTGGATGTCATGAGCCCATAAATAGAAACCATGGTTAAAAATACCAGTATTTCCCCATACTCGCCAATAATATCGACGAAAGATAATGTGTTTTTTGAGAAAGATGGCAAAATGATGGTTGAATCTGGCAGTTTTAACTTTGTTGTAAATAATGCGTTGGATATCATCAGGTAGATTTTTGGTGTAGTAATGGAGTGGTTTGGATTTAGTAGATGGTATATTGGAAGATAATGGAGAATGGGTTTGTTTAAGACGTAGTCTGGTAAAGGTAAAAGGTTGGAGGTGATATTTTGGAAGTGGATGCCAGATTTTCATTTGTTTTGGATTGTTCATATTGAATGTTCCTGCAAGAAGATAAGTTAGAAATGTCCCTGCAAGAAGATGAGTTAGGAAATCAGAAAGAGAATTATACACTCTTTGTATAATTGTAATGTAAAATGCAAAAGCGAATAGAATTGCTTGCCATTTTACAGAACTTTGTTTGGAAATAATTTTTTGAACAGGTTTTTGAAGAGTTCCTTTAGCTGATTGATAATCATCTAAAAGAAGTTTTTTAGAATAAAGATTTTTCGGAAATTTGGAAATACAGAGAGCCTTGGATAAAATGTCTTTTTGAAAAATAGAATAATCCTGTTTAGCATTTATCCATAGACCAGAATGAGACTGAACTAATTGGTCTGTTTTGGATGCTAATTTCTTTTTGATAATACCACCATAATCAATATCAGAAGCATCAGTGTCTTCATCCATAAAGATATTTGGATTTGAAAGACCTAAACATGGAAGTGTTTTGACTCTAACATGTAACCTACTAACATCATTAGTATGTTCACCTGATAAAGGGATATGCTGGAGATGTGTGTATAATGGAGCACAAAAGCTTCTTAAATTTGGAAAGAAATCAGATAAGTAATTCAGGCAATCAAGAAATTGATGTAATTGAGTGTTAGTTTCAATATTTCCTGGAAACTTGTCAGCAAACTCAAACTCAATTGTTCTGGTAATTAGGTTAATGATTTCTTGATAATTGTTATGATTAAGAATTTGGACTTTAGTTTGGAAAAGCTTATTAATTGGAGCAGAAATGACTAAACCATTTTTCTTGTTATCTTGGAAAAAGATTTGAAAATGTTTGAAATGTTGATCAATAAGATTGGAAAACATGAGATCATTATTAATATAAATAATAGTCAATGGAGTATTTTGTAAACCAAAAATCATGACATTCCATTTATGATATTTCAATAGGACTAGGAATGTAGTTGTAGAACAAACTGTGTTGGCCATTTGAACTTGCCATAAACTATTTTTTATATAAGATTTGGAAAGTATTTTGGAATCATAAAATCATTCAAAAAGACTTATTTCTTTCTTGAAAAATGAAATCTGTTTTGAAGAAATGAAAACAGTTTGGAGAATATGGAAAAAGATGTGTTTTCTCAAAATGGAAACATGAAAACCAGATTTATTTTTTAAAAATGGATAAAGTTGAGTTAGAATACCAAAAATAATACCATTAATAAAAGGAGTATTGAAGGCATTATAAATTCTGGAAAGAGTATACCTGATTTGGAGTCTTTGTGCATCAGTACTGGAAAGTTCAGTAGGATGCTCATAATAGTTAGAAGGTATTACTCCTTCTTTAATACAATTGGAATTAGCACCACTATTAAATAAAGTAATAGTAGTATCTGGAATATCATGATCAAGAATTAATTTAACTGGACAATTAATATCTTGATTAGTTGGAACAGTTATTGGAAGGGGGAAGTTAGAGATCTCTTGTGGAGATTGATATTGCTCAAGATCTAGGGTTTGAGGTTCATCCTGATCGATGTTATGTTGAAGAGCTGGGAGTGTAATGTGTTTTGTGGAAAGGCTTTCATCACAACTTTTGGAAGATTGATAATCATACTGTGAAGAATTATTGTTTGGAGAAATAGTATGCAAAATTGGATTTGGAAAATTGTTTTGATCATGGACCTTTTTAATGTCTCCTAAAGGAAGATCTGATTTTTCATCAGCATCGTTTCCTTTATATGGAGCAGCTTCACAATTTCTTCCTTTTTCAGGAGGAATTTGTAAATTTGTTAGTGGAGGATGAATGAATGAAACTAATTCACCATTTTTAAGAGTCCATTTTTGAGGAAGATTGGATTTAACACATAAATTAGAAAATGGACAAGGGATTTTTAAATTACTTAAAAATATTGGAAGCCATTCGAAAAATAGCATATTGATACCTAATTCATTTAATTTGGAATAGTATTTTTCTCGAATAAATTCTGTAGCAGATTTATCAAAAGTGGAGAAAAACCAAAGTCTTTGTTCATGATTTTCTGGAGATTCAAAATCATTGGAAAGCATAATTTTATCTATTTGGAAACCACCTTTTGTAATAACATTTAAACTGGAGAAATTTGGAGGTTTCATTTCAGACTTAGTTGGTGAAGGAAAATCATTTTCATCAACTATTTCTGGAATGGGAGATTTTTGAAAAACTTTGTAATGTTGAGAAACATGTGGAAAATCATCAGTATTTGGAAAAGTACTTGACCTTTCAAAGGAACAAGAAGATCTTGCACTTTGAAAGTCAAAATTGGAAGAAGAAGATGGAAATTCCTTACTTGAATTAAATCGGATAAGAACTCTGCCATCTGGTTCATCAATTATTTGTTCTACCTTGGATTCTTTCAAAGATTTTGGAATTGGTGGAGTTTGAACTTGCCATTCATCGGGAATAGTAACATTATCCCAAGGAAGAGCCTCTGGAGTGTGTGTAGTTGCTTTGCCATGTTCAACCTTAAAGATCATGGTCTGACCAGGAGCAAAACGTATTCTACACCTTGGATTCATTTGAGTGTTCAAGAGTTTGTAATAAACTCGATAAATAATGGAAAAGTTTCTAGCACCTTGGAATTGAAGATCTTTAGACATATTGATATCTAAAGTTAAAGTCTTGAGAATGTAAGGATCATCAAGATCTTTGCTTAGATTTGGAAAGCAATTGAAGTAAATTGGACCTTGACAGATATTAGTATTTGCTAAAGCTAACAAAGAATCCTTAAAGTGTTTAAGAGAAGTATCTCTGAGAGCAAGCATAATTGGACAATCAAGACCTAATCTGACCATAGGCTTGACAGCAATTTGGACACAACCAAAATGGATGTACCTAAAACCTTGTTCTAAGTGTTTTTGGATAGACTCTTTATCTAACAATTCGATAGTCATTTGACGCTGATTAACACTAGTAGTAAATTCTTCTATATGGATACCTTTCCCAAAATTAAATTTCCAACTATATTCTTTATCGTAAATATCAGTTTTAGAAAGAATTGGCATTTCCCAGACAAAAGGATCATCCTTTTGGGTAATCTACTTCTTCTGGACTGGATTCTTACTGTCACCAAAGACCTTAGAAAAAACACTACTAACTTTACCTTTCACCATGTTTACTGAACAACACCACTAGACTCCAGCTAGCTTGAGGGACCACTGAGGACCACCTGAGGGACCACCACACCTGGAACACCTACCCACGGCTTACCAACGGCTTTACAGGTGACTAAACCCAGCCGACCAATCACCGACCAAACCCAAACTATAACTTCTAGCACTGAGGGCAATAACAATGGCTACGAGTAACCTTAGAGCACTTCGTCCTTGTTTCTGATACCAGGAACGTACCCAGGACAGGGGAAGGGGAGATTAACCCTAAGAACTGACCTAGTTTGCATAGGAAGTACACAAGACTAACTAAAACTGAAAGAGTAATTCTAAACATAAGATGTATGTTTGTTTTATATTATATATATATATATATATTATATATGTATATATGTATATATATATATATATTATATATGTATATATATATATATATATATATATATATATATATATTATATATGTATGTATTTATAACACAAACTGATCCAATTCTCTAAAATAACCGGATCAGTTTGTGTGCTTTGCATACAACCATTTTGGCGCCAAGATAATTTACTAATTCGGTTTTTTAGGACCGGATCAGTAAATAATTGGGATCTGCTGCGAGTCCACCTGATGCAGACCAAAACCGCAACGGTAAGTCCGGCTTTGACCGCATCAAATGGGCTTTTTTCAACTAGTGTTATGTCGCTTTCATTGTTTCGTTTAGTTCTTCAATTTTCTGCATTCTAGACCTGTCACGACCAAAAAATTTGAACGAAGCAACTTCTAGTTTCTCAACTCGTGACTCCAAGGAAGATAACTCATATATAAGAGTTTGGACGATCAACAAAGCATTTAAGCGATCTAGTAAATGAATTGTCAATAGCGAGCATCATCCCAAGATAGTCATGGAGCTTATCCTGAAACATATAAAAACCAAATAATTAACTCAGGAACTGCCAAAATTATAATTTAAGAAGACAAGAAGAATCCCATTTACTAGAACGTGAACCAGATACATGCAAAGGTAATTTAAACCATTTGAAGCGTCATTTATATCATATAAAATCCATAATGAGTTGGCAAAACAACAATCAGTAGTCCTCTATAGTATATGGTACCCTTTATAAGCTAAGGTGCTAGAATTGGAACAAAAATGACCCAGCACTCTAGGTAACTATGTAAGTTGAAATAACATCAGATTATTCATTCAAAAGGGGAGAGTTGATAACAGACATTAGCACACCAATCAATACATGTAAACAGGTAGCTTACTGAGAATCCACTGGATTATAACCCGCAAGTCTATAATTTTACTTCTTAAAGATACTTTTGTCTAGAAAACTAAATCTTGAAGTACTTTTGACTGTCTAACTAAACTGCAACTGGCCTATTCACTATCTTATCATCTCATGCAGTTTCATTGGCTTGAAAACACTAGGCCCCTTCACAAGAACAACATTGAAACCCCAATATCTTACTCATACTATGTTACCTAATGGGATTCCTATCGAGCTATGGCAATATATCACTAGCTCAAATGTACAAGCATCACACTCCCATCAGCAACTAAAGTCCAAAACATGCAGACCCAGGAAGAGAATAGATCAAGATGAATACCCAAATGATATGTATTTATCAACTTTTTTGATAATTATATATTAAGCTTAGTAAATGTCCATCTAAATATATGTCAAATGACTTCTGAAACTTTACTATGTTGTGGCAAATAGCTCAACATTTAACAGACAGCCTATATCCTCTGGTGTCCTTGGTGATCTTCAAAACTACATTACTTCTCCATAGAGTCCATGTCTCCTCGAGATTTAAAAGGAATTAATATTCTTACAAAAAGTCATAATCATATTCAAGCTCACTGAGGACTTCAATAATACATTGTTTTAACATTTGCTATCTCATTTAGATTCACTAAAAACAAGAAACAAAGAGAAAACTGATGACAGATATCTACACCACAGTATATGTTTATCATGTATAACTATAGATCATATAAAAAATAGACCATCAGCATTCAAAAGCAGCATAGCTACAGTTGAATATATGTTGTAACTCAAGCATCAAGAAAAAACTTTTGATGTTTAGAATGACAAAAGGGTAGCAATTAGCGGCAATTAAAAGAGCGGAAAATTAAAATTAGGGTTGAGAAAAGAGGAGTGTACCCAAGTCCAAAGTGAGACGACGTTCCACTTTTTGATCTCAAAACGTTTGGATTTTTTGGACCATTACTACAGTGGTGGCGGGAAGGAGATGAGGGCCCTCGCAGCATAGCTAGGCGAGGACAGCAGCAGCACAGCTAGGCGAGGACAGCAGCAGCACAGCTAGGCGAGGATAGTAGCAGCACATATGGTGGTAGTGGTGGTGGTGGTGGTGGCTGAATCGAAGAGAGAGAGAGAGAGAGGATGAGAGAAAGCAGCGAAGGGTTAGGGTTAGAATGAAGGATTAGAGCAGTGAGAGAAAGTGAGAAACGGGTGGGGATGTGAGAGAGGTTTAGGTTTCATTATGTGAGGTAGGGTGGGCCGTGTCTAATTATATCGTATGAAACCCAAAATTAGGTTTCATTATGTGAGGTGGGGTGGGCCGGGTCTAAGTATATCATATGAAGCCCAAACTTAGGTTTCATTATGTGAGGTGGGGTGGGCCGCGACTAATATATCATATGAAGCCCAAAGTGAACTGGTTTAATGAACCGGATCAGTTAACAGAAAACCGGATCAGTTTTCTGTTAACTGATCCTCACGAAAAATGGACGATTTAAGGATCCGATTTAGTTAAAATCGGATCAGTTATGTTGTGACATATAAGCTGGAGAAGAATGCCAAAGCCATGTCTATATTGCAACAGGCTATTGGAGAGAATGAGACAAACATACTATCTGCTTATGTCTCTGCCAAAGAGATCTGGGATACCCTCGAACTTGCCTATGAGGGAGCCAGCAAGGTAAAAAGGTCTAAAATCGATTTACTTATGTCTAAATACGAAGCTTTTAATATGAATAAAGTTGAAAAAATAAATGATTGCTTTGGTAGATTTATGACTATAGTAAATGATTTAAAATCTCTTGGCAAAAGTTTTTCTGACGAAGATTTGGTTAAAAAAATGTTGAGAAGTTTGACAGATATACGGACGGCTAAGGTAACAACTATCTATGAAGCAAAAGATCTCACAACGCTGAGTCTAGAACATCTGATTGGTTCTCTCATAAGTCATGAGATGTTGGTTGAGCCTAAGAGTGACAACGGACCAGTCAAAGGTGTAGCCTTGAAGGGAACATATGAAGAAGAAGAAGATGATATAGTTATGATGGCTAAGCATTTTAAGAAGCATTTCAGAGATCAACGTAAGAATTTCAAAGGTAAGAACTTTAAGAAAACTAACCCTTCAAGTGTAGGTTATTTCAAGTGTGGAGATTTTGGTCACATCATTTGTGACTTTCCAAAGTGGAAGGACATGTTGTCTAAGAGAAATGATAAGAAAGCGTTCAAGAGGGCTATGATAGCAGCCATGTGAGGTGACTTCGATTCTGGATTAGAAGATGATGAAGAGTCACCTAATCATGAAACTTGCATGACTGCTATTATGGATCATAGAGGAAACAACATAGTTGATGGAACAAGAAAGGGGAACGGTACATCAAATCTTTGTCTTATGGAAAAGAAAGATGTGCTTAATGAACACAAGGTAAATTTGGAACAAATTCGTGAAGACATGCATCATTATGATTAAGATAATATGCTTGAATGTATTGATTCTTTGTTAGATGAATGTCTTAACCTAAGTGAAGCTTACATAGCTGGCTAACGTGAGTTGAAAGAAAAGAAAAATGAATGTGATATTGCTATCGCTAGTTGTGATCACTTAGAGCAAGTGTGTATTGAGCTAAAGGATCAAGTGGTTGAGCTTGAAGTTGCACATGACAAGTGCAAGGTCGAGTTGGAAACAACTAACTCTTCTTTGCTAGAAAAGGATGAGGATGATCCTAGTGATAGTGAAGAAAACTTAACTGTTTCCCCTTTACATGATTTGTTTAACCCATATAGTCCCCCAAATTTTGTGGCTTTTAAGAGTAAGGGAAACATTCTAAGCAAGTCTAATTTACTGCATGCTTTTAACCTTTGGGTTGATGATGTAGAGGAATTACATAGAGAGTTTGTTGCGATCAAGACTGCCTAGCTAACTGTTTCTCCTACAGATCCTTGTGCTGAGGTTAGTAAGATGATTGATGAGATGAAGGTCAAATATGTGATTTGTATGCTGAAATCAATCAATTGAGTAAGGGTAAGCAGAAAGTGGTTGTCAACGTGCCAAATGATTCACTAATTTCAAAACTCTAGTTTGATCTTGAGAAAACTAAAAGAGAATTCAAAGCTATTAGATGAGAAAAATGCCTTTCTAATGAGAGTTTTTGATACCAAGGACAAAGAGTTTCAAAACAGCCAAAGGCATGTAGACAAACTCTTATCTGCAAAGAATACCTTGAACCATCTCACTTCCATGGAAGCTAACACTGGTACAACTGGTCTTGGTTATTCCAGAACGAGAACCAGGACCAATAAGCACCCTAGGGGAACCACTTGGATCGAGGAATTCAAAAGAAGTAAGTATGTGTAATACCCCTAACCTTAATCTCGTTTTACTAGATACTAATTATTTTTATTTGCTTAATTGCGTCCTAAATTTTTCCGAATTGATCATGGCTAAGATTATTTTCTAAAATAAATATATTTATTTGTTAATTTTATGAAGTTATTGTTATTGTATATTTTGGGTTTAGTTATTTAAAATTAATTGACTGGTATTTGGCTAAAATGAGAAACAAAATTAGTCTACTCTTCTAACACCTTTGTCGGTTTACATTGGATGAAATAGAATCCCTAAATCTCCTTTCTCTCTCATTACACCTCTATCTCTCACCAAAAGAAAACCCCAAGCCGTGAAACCGCAACCCCTTATTTCTCTCTCCTTTCGCCTGATGCCGCTTGTCGGAGCTTTGTTGCTCGATGAACGTTGCTGCACCACCTTCCTTCTTCCCCGCCGGAGACCCGCGCTGCACTCCCGCATCTCCACCACGATGCAAACCCCCCTTCTATTTTTCTCCTTCGCTCACTCCTCTGCTTCCCGTGTACGTGCTGCCTTCGCTGCTACAGCCACCAAGGTCGCGCCGCCTCCACGCTAGTGCTCTGCATCCTCGCTGGAGCTCTGTCTTTTGCCTGCAGTTATTCGTTTCTTCCCTGCTCTAGTGAGCATAGGTAACACACCTCTTGTTTATAATTTTTGATTCTTATTTCGGTGGTTAAAGCCCAAATATATTATCACTAGTGGGAAAAACATCAAGTGCTCCGGTAAAAATCCGTACAAGTGCTCCGTATTTGACCTGTAGCAGACGCCATACGAGCACTTGAGCATTTATCAAGTGCTCCAGTTTTCAACCGGAGCACTTAGATAGATTCACAAATGCCCCGGCTGTATTAAAAACGGAGCACTTGTGAATTTTATATGCTCAATATAAGTCAAGTGCTCCGGTTGATAGAAAATCGGAGCACTTGTGAATTTGATATGCTCAATATAAGTCAAGTGCTCTGGTTGATAGAAAATCGGAGCACTTGGTTTCATAAGTGCTCTAGTTTTCCCATACAACCGGAACACTTGAGCCTTTTTTTTTAAAAAAAAATTAAAAAAACCTGCTACCCTGTTGACCAACATGCGTAACAAGTCTTAAAATTTTTTCTGTCATGACATGGTGATTAATCAATGATGACGCCACAGCTAACTCACTTCAGGAGAAGCAATAATATGTTTTCTGTCCAAATCAGACTTTTAGTAAAAGTTTGAAGGACATGATCTTTACCATAAATTCACAAAAAAAAAAGAGCAGCAATGACTTTAAGGACAATTTCAACCTATATAGAGGAGAGAACAATTTTTTTTTTTTTATACTAGGGCTTTGATAATGTTATTGTCGTGTGAATAACTCTCGGAAAATCTATTTTACAAGAAAGTCTAAGAAAGAGTCCTGGATGAAAACCAAGAAAGCTACTTCAGTAAAGAAAATAAATTCTCAATAGTTAAATGTTAAACTAAAAGAGTCTTCTAGGAAAATTTATGGGATGTAAATTACTTTTATAGTCTTCTAAGCATTCTGTAGACGTATCACTTCTCTATCTAAAATTTACAGTATCTTTTACTAGCAAACAAAAATACCACCTCTTGGGAAGACAACAATTAATCCAGATAGAAAAAGGGAAAGAAATAACAGCTCACTTGGAGCTTAGATGACAACCCAAAAGAAAGCAACCTACACTACTGGTAAGAAACCACCTCTTAGGTTTTCTTCAGAGGATACATATGTTTGATCAAAATGGTATGTTTCCTCTGAAGCAATCTCTCACATGTCAGCTATGAACAGGCCCACACACACAGTTTTCTTCAGAGGATACATATGTATGATCAAAATGCTACCATAAATAGAGTATTATTCTACTCTTCTAGGCAAACACAGCAAATTAACTTATTCCAATCTAGTTGAGCACATCTTGCTCTATCTTTGGCTTTAAAGTTGCATGTCGTATTCTTTACCAAAGTTAAGCAAAAAAGTGACACTAAAAATAAACCAAATTAACTTTATCTCATATTGTGGAGGAGGTTGTGATTACATTGATAAAAGAACTGGGATAGCATGTGGAATTCTATCATGGAGAAATAGCAGATGTTCAGAACACAAATGATGAATGGGAACCATAATCGATAACATACAAACATGTCAGGAAATGATTTATTGTTTTTGTTTCCAACACTTAAGTCTTGTAACAAACATGATCTCAATGTAAATATATATGTTTTATATATGTGCCCACCCTCTTTCAAAGTCCTCATCTCACAAGAGATGATATGCGTAACAAAAAGTTGTATATCACATACAATAGGTTAAATGAACTAACCTGAGAAATAAGAATATGTCTGAAATCCAAACATAGCTTTCAGCCAATCAAAAAGGTCCAACTCATTGGTTTTCTGTCAGTGTTGCTCAAATGCAGGTGGCCAGGTCAGGCCACGAGTGTTCCACAACGTAGAGATAGCAGCATTAACATGGTAAATGGAAAGCAATAGATTAAATTCGCAGAATGGAGACAGAGAGTGGACAGATAGATTCCTCTCGATATAGAATGACTCTTTGAGTTTTAATTAATAAGTAGGAAAATCATATTGTGGGATGCAAAATTTACCTTGTCTTTCCATTGACCGTGTAAATAGTTAATTAGTCCTGCTCCCCCTTACCCAAAAATAAAAGTTACTAATATTTATGACTGGAAGAGCACACCGAGTGCATGTAAAAAATAGTCATGTGAAACACACTACGGAAAATAAATAGTTTCTTGCAAAATTACAGGTATCCTATTATATAATGACTACTTTATGATGGAAGAAAGCCATCAATCCCACTGGCATACTTTTCAGATGCCAAAGATAGAATGAAGTGGGAACACAAAATCCAACTTTGTTATATGTGGTAGATGGCCCATGATCAGAGGTAACAAACTCGAAGGTCATCAAGTGAATTTATCCCAAACTAGTAATGCATGTTCTAATAATTCATGTGCGTAGAATGAGCAACATGCCATTTTCAGCTATGTTTTCCTCTGACATAATGATAACCCCAAGGCAAGATTTGTATTAGATCAAATTTCAGACACTGTTATACAAGCTTTGTAATTCGAGATAGAATATTACTGTAGAGAAGATATTATACTTCTCTCTTTAAATCAACTTTTCTCTCGATATAACTTCCTATAGTCATTGATGGTAGCCTAAGTTCAATGGATTGCTAGATCAAAATAAAAATTGAAACCAAAAACTACCATATAATCAAAATAACTCTACCCCTCGTGAAAACATAATTTATACAATTGGTTGATTTTTCAATACAATACCAACTTATATCATTTCCAAGTTGTATATCATATGCTCGTTTGGGCAAATATCCTTTCCTATCTTCACCAAGCTGCACAAAACAACCATAAGGACCACCCTTCAAAAGGCCTGTAAGGCAATACCATAGTCAAAAAAATCCAGATTCATACACTTCAAGGAGAAACAACAAAAGCAGTCCCATGTACAATACTAATGATAATTGACTGTGGTCAAAAGTTCTCATTACCTTATCGCCAGAAATGGGATGATTCAAAAGATCGAACAACGTATGTTTTTCAGGGGGGCAAATTGACCAATGCTAATCTAAAGGGACCAAACCTTAAGCAAGATTATCTACGGCATGTCAATCTTCGAGAAACAGTGAGCTCACCAAATTATTCATTTTGCAAATATAAATCACCTAAGTCATCTAGTTAAGAATTCTTCTCCTGCCAGCGAAAACAACATCAAGGAATCAGATCTAAAAAGTGACGAAAACATGACAAACCCTAGAACAGTTTTGAAAACAAAAGCAAAGCTCACAACACTCCAGATCCAAATTACAACGGAACCCTAGACTAACATATTACATAAATGCCAAAAAATGAAACAAAAATTCAGATCAACATATAATATTATCAACAAAGAACGTATACCTTTAGATGATCATTGCGAACGTTAATGGAGTAGGGCCCAATCGCAAGAACGGAGGCAGGAGACGAAAGACCAGAGAGTAGTGAAGTCGCGTAAATGAGTGGAGGTGCCGATGGCGTGGTGGACGGAGGAGAGAGAGTAGGAGTAAGTAAGGGTTCGAAGAAGACGAATATGACGGTGGTGGTGGTGGCTATGGCCATATGTGAAGAGAGAGAAACCATGAAGCGAGTGTAGAGATCGACAGTGAAAAGGTGAAGAGAGAGAAAGAGAACCTGTTTGATGGTAAGGGAGAGAGATATAATAGAGAGCTGAGAGAAAATGGGGGACAGTGATATATTAAAATTGAGGATTATAGACAGAGAGGGAGCGAGAAAAAAATTGATATGAGAGAGACCAAGTGCTCAGGTTGACAAACCGGAGCACTTATTCACAAGTGCTTGGGTTGATTAGTCAACCGGAGCACTTGATTTCACTGCCTTCACTGCTGCAACCACCAAGGTCGCGCCACCTCCACGTTGCTGCTATGCAGCCTCGTCGGAGCTCCGTCCTTTCCCTGCGGTTGTGCGTTTCTTCCGTGCACAAGGGAGTAGAGGTAACACACTTCTTATTTATAATTTCTAATTCTTGTTTTAGAGGTTAAAGGCCCAAGTCTATTATTATTAATTAGATAGAAATTAGGCCTAGAAACGGATTTAGTATCCATCAAGTCATGCTAGATATTTTGTTAAATAATCATTAGGCCTTAATTTGAATTTTGTTAGTGTTAATTGAAGATAGTTAACTAGTTGGGCTTGAATAATAGTAACATAATGTTAGATAAAGCTATTTCATTAATTGTTGGGCTAATTTTACTTAAAGAATTGGAAAGTCCAAAAACACTTTCAAAACTTATAATGGGATTTCACTTATCTGATTTCAAGAAGCTAGATTAGTTTATTGTTGATTTGGTTCTTAGCTTACCATACTAGCCTAAGTATATTTCTAATGAGTGCAAATTCAGTTTTGTAGTTTATAGGGAAGGTTTAATTAGAATAGCTTATGCTGATAATTATTGTTATTATGATTATAGTAGTTGGAGTGATAGAGTTTGAGAATATAGATTAGTTCGTTTCGTACTAGAGATGGTTAGTGATGGTTACATCTCTTCTATGAATGATTAATTTCTTCATCCGAATATTATTAGGAATGATTATTGATTTTATTATCGTGTTTATTGAGGTTATTATAGAGGATATTATAGAGTTCAAGACAGTTGATGGAGTTGTGAAGTCCTCATAATTCTTATCTGTCGAATTTAAAGAACGATTAAGCGTATTAGGTAACCATCCTGTCTAGCCATTATGATTTTCCGTACGTGTTATGTGTAACCTTTCATGTCCAGCATCTATGCATGCTCGTATACGTTATGTGCAATGATATGCTGGAATATGTGTATATGACTTTGTGATGATGATTATGTGATATGAGTATGTGCTATATATATAATGTGACATGTTATATGACTTCTGCAAAGAATGTTATACTTATATGAATCGTTGCAAATTATGTGGCACGATGAAATACTTATATGAATCATTGATTCTGGTTATCATGATTTATGGATGTTGTTCGGAAATATGAATACAAGCAAGTTTGTAAAAGTGGATGGTTCTGCTGGTTTGGTGTTATGAACCGATCTAGTAAATGGGCGAGTTACAGGTGGAGGAATCATGTTTACGATGTACGATATGGACCTAAATGGTCATATGTTAATGTACAAGAATTACGAACGTTACGCTATGTCCAAGTCTTGTACTTGCCAATGAACTAAGCTCACACAAATGGTCCTTACCAGCAGACTATTCAATGATAACGTCTTATGCTAGTATTTCCGAACAAGTACCAATATGATATGATATAAGCATGCGTATGAGAAATATTATGAACTTACGAGTTGCAGTGAAGTTTACTGAGTTTTCAACTCATTTTAGGTTACAATCTGTGTGTTCCTTTTCCCTATTATATGAAATCATTCAGGTATTATGAAGATTGTGAAGGATCAGTTATGTTAAGGATGCTCTGGGAAGGTTGAGTTTAAGTGATTTTGTATATATTTGGGTTATTTAGAATACTTTGTATATATTTAGGTTATTTAGAATACTCTGTATTAAAGCCAGTCTCTTGATCTTGTTAAGTTTCAAAAATGGGTTAAAGTGTTGAGTTTTGATGAGGGTCTTTATGAGAGTGAGATGAGCGAATTTATCACTAGTTTTGAAAATAACGAGGGTTTATGCATAAGTGTTGTAAATGGGAAACTGGTTAAGTTCACTGAAAAGAACTTAGGGGAATGGTTTGATGTACCTACTGAGGGGTACAAGGAATATGTAAAGGGTAGGGCTAAGTTGAATGTTAATGGGGCTTCTAGCTCTACCATTTTGAGTTACTTTGGGGGTAAGGAGTCTGACCAGTCCCTAGATCAGAAAGATCTCTCTCCTTTTCACAAATTTTTGTTTCACTTAGTTTGGCGCTTTATTTTGCCAAGGACTTCCAAGAGGACTCAAGCGAGCCTCATGTATCTTTCTTTGATTATCTGCCTTGCTAAGAATATAAAAATCAACTTCCCTGCTTTAATGATTTCTCACCTTTCCTACTGCATCTCCCACAACACAAAAGTGGGGTATGCCAACCTTATTTCTGCTATCCTCAAGAAGAATCAAATCAAACTCCCTTTTAGTACCTCTTTTGATCTAAAGCCTGATAGCTATTTGACCAAAGAGATTTTATCCAGGCTGTCTCTAAGGGTACAGGGTGGGAAGTTAGAATTTGTGGTTGCCAGAACTAAGGGGAAGGTTGAAATTGGGCTCAAAAGGAAGTCAGAGGAGGAGGTAAGTGCTAAAGGACCTAGGTTAGTGCGTAAGAGTCAAAGGCTTGCTGAGACCAAGGCTCCCAAGGAACAGGGTCCGGGTGCTGTTCATATTGATCTTGAGGAGGATCAAGCTCCTTCAGGATCAAGGACTGTTGATTTTCCCCTTCTCTCCACCACTGGTCTTTATGGTATACTTCACTCAATTCAGGAGTCTCTGTCTCTCCTGCACACAAGAGTCCAGGGTGTTGAAGCCAGGATTGCCCGAGTTGATCTTCAGTAGGAGCAGATCCTAGCAGGAGTGAAGAGAGGAGAAGCTGCAATTCGGGAGAAGATTAACGATGTGTTCGCTTCTTTCGTTGTTCACCCCAAGCCCTCCAAGCCCTCTAAGCCCTAATCCCCTAATCTGATGAAACAATGATAATTTTTTGGTTGGTTTGTATTAAACAATAATGACTTGTTGTTACTCTCTTTCATCACCTTTTTATCACCCATCACTTTTTGGTGATAAATTGTTTTGGTTTATTTCTTTTATCGTATTTTATCTTTTATTCTCTTACTTCTCTTTTTGCTTTCTTTCTTTCTTTTTCATCCTGAACTCAACTTGTGCATTTTTCATGACTATGCGCATTGATCATCTTAATATATATGCTCATTATAATGTTTGGATGGCTAGTATTATTTGATGCGTGTTAAAGCTACTCCGCTTTGACATTGTTGTATATGATGCACTGTTAGAGTCCTGCTAGGTACTTAGTCGTTTTTGATGATGACAAAAGAGGGAAGAAGTAGAGTGGCACATAAAAATTAAATTCTTGTCCTCTTAGGTTCTAGGTGATGCTTTTCGAATTTTTCTTTGCCTTATATTCATGACTGATTTATGTTAGTGTAGTATTAGTTTTCTGTTAGTTTAGTTTTGTTTGTTTTAGTTTTTAAAGTCATTAGCTCTTGATTCTTTTGCTCTAGTTATTTTTTATTTGTTTAGTTTATTCATTTTTGTTTCTTTTATATTTTTTATATGCCTTATATTTGCCATCATCAAAAAGGGGGAATATTGTTGTATTCTATGTTTTGATGATGCCAAATACTTAGGTTAATTTTACTATATAGTTTTTATTTTGCGAAAAATATAAAATACCAAAAATAATGTAATGTTTAATTTTGCATTTATATCTTGTGGAGAAAGATTATTTATTTAATCTAAGTCAAGGTATTATTTTATGCACTTTTAATTTTTATCATATGGTATGATTAATATTCTAGTAACTTAGAATCTTTGAAAAAAGATTCTTTAAGTTAGTAGATATTTTTGCTGTTATTGTTTGTGCTTGAAAATCAGTTGGAATAATAGGCGTGGCATAAAAGGTGGAGCTAACTCCTTGAAGCTCTCCAACTAACTTGATCCACTGGCGCATTACTTGCTGAAGTTTAGCCCACTAACGGATAGTGGAAGGTGGTTAGTTACCGTTGCAATGTTCGTGGAGATATGCAGCGAAAATCAAGCCATGATCTCCATTACTCCATTCGCGCTATTTGAGGAGAACATGGAGCACAACATGTCCAGATAAAGGAAAAACTACAACAGCGATAAAAAGAGAAATTACTTGTTGAAAACTTATGACTTTCTTGAGCGAAAATTAATCATCCACTTAGAAAGTTTTCATGTAATTTCCTCTTGTATTCTACATACTTATTGTAATATTCATAGTGTGTTGGTGAGAGAAAATTCAGAGAATATCCTTGTATTCAAGAGAGAGAAAGAAAGAGAGAAAAAAGAAGAATTCGAGTGAAGTCAAGAGTGAGTGTCATCAGTTCAGGGGGAACTGAGTGACTGGGAACAAGTTCCTAGAGGAGCAGAGAAGGTCCATTAATAGGTTGTAAAAGATAGGGTCTTTTGGCCTATTATAGTAAAGAGAGTTTGAGTCAAAATCCCTCGTGGTCAAGGTTTTTCTTCCTATTGGGCTTAGGAAGTTTTCCTTGTAAAAATCTCATGTGTTTATCTCTTTCTACTTTCAAGTTTGTTTTAATTCCGCATTACAAATCGAAAATTTCCCCTCAACTACAATTCAACCCCCTTCTTGTAGTTGGTCTAGTGTTCATATTAGAATAACAATTGGTATTAGAGCCTAGTACCTCCAGAATCAGCTAACACTAAGGAAGTTGTACCTGGAACAATGAACACGACCACTAGTAGAATAATTGCTTATTGCTGCGGTCATTAAGTGGCCTATTGCTGCGGTTTTGGCCGCGCAGCAATTAAGGGCGCAGCAATAGGTAATTACATATTGCTGCGGTTTTTAACCGCAGCATATAGCAACCTATTGCTGCGGTTTTTAACCGCAGCAATATAGCAACCTATTGCTGCGGTTTTTACCCAAAACCGCAGCAATAGGTAGCGTAAATAACAAAAAAATTAATTGAAAAGTAACCTATTGCTGCTGTTGTTGGTAAAAACAGCAGCAATAGGTGAGTCTATTGCTGCTGTTTTTACCAAACAACAGCAGCAATAGGTTGCTTTTTTTTTAAAAAAAAATACAAATTAATTTAATTCACCATAAACCTAAATTATAGATTCAAAATCGCATCGGAGAATGAGAAAGAAAAAATTTCATATAATCTCAAATGCAAAAGATTTCATATATCTCAAATCTCAAAAGAATACAATAGTACAAGAATTCAAAGACTACCAAATTGTTACATACAAACCAAGATGCAAAACTATTGCGAAAATCAGATGAAAAAACAAAATAAAAATGTGTTTTCTTTTGTTCTTATTTCCTATTAACAAACTAAAATCAGATCTGGATCTACACCTTCAAATGGATCTCCTTCGCGCGCACGATCTACGGCGAAGGCAAGCTCGCGCAAAACCCGCCGGTGGTGGTTAAGAAGGAGGAGAGAACGAGTGTTGATGGCCGGTGTTGATGGAGATCTGAACGAACGAACGAGGACGAGAACACGAAGAACAAAATCGCTGTGAAGAACACGAAGACGAACAAAATCGTCCAGATCTGAAGTGATTTTGTCGAACTGCGAGTCTGCGAAGAGGTGCGAAGATTAACAGCGCTGGGCGACGGCGACATGCGCTGACTCTTTGAAGACGCCGGCGAGCATTAAGAGGTGCGAAGATGAAGTTTGGGAGGATGAGAGGATGAGTGGGGTGAGAAGGTGCGAGAATTAAGAGGTGTTAGAGGCAGAGTGATTTGGGAGGATGAGAGAGCTGAGTGATTTGGGAGGATGAGAGAGGCGTGAAGATGAGGCATGAGAGGAGAGATGATGAAAATGAAAACAACGCTCAACCACCAAACCCTAGTGGTTTTAAATATTTACCAAGGACCTATTGCTGCGGTTTTTAGCAAAAACCGCAGCAATATATCAAAATAATATATTTTTGTATTATTTTAATATATTGCTGCGGTTTTTGCTAAAAACCGCAGCAATATGTCTCGGTCAAATAGTCAGACTTTTTCAAAAAATATTCGTTGAAACTATATTGCTGCGGTTTTCTGTCGAAACCGCAGCAATATGGTTATTTTATATTTTTTCTTTTTTTTTTACGTGATATATTGCTGCGTATGGGTAAAACCGCAGCAATATCACCGCAGCAATAATCAATTATTCTACTAGTGGACGGGAGAAAAGCTTGATGAAGGGTATTCAATTCAATGCCCACCTATGTTCAATGGCAAACATTATCCATACTGGAAGAATCCTATGGAGATATTTATTAAAGCTGAAAATTACCAAGTATGGAAGGTAATTGAAATCGGTGACTTTGAAGTCACAAAGAAGAACGAGAAAGGGGTGCTGGTTCCAAAACCCCTTGCCGAGTTTGACAAAGAGGACTTCGACAAAATGGAGATGAACAACATGGCGAAGAAGCTACTCCATTGCGGTCTTGGTCCCCATGAACACAATCGAGTCATGGGATGCAAGACTGCAAAGCAAATGTGGGAACTCCTTCAAATTACTCATGAAGGAACAAGCGAAGTGAAACGATCAAAGATCGATATGCTCATGCATAAGTATGAATTGTTTCACATGAAACAAAAGGAGCCTATTCAAGATATGCTCACTCGCTTCTCAAACAATATAAACGAACTTGAATTTCTAGGAAAGATAATCTCTCAAGAGGAACAGGTTCGTAAGGTACTAAGGAGTTTACCACAAGATGAAAAATGGATGGCCAAGACAACGACTCTGTTTGAAACCAAGGAATTCACAACGTTCAACAATGAACAACTTGTTGGTTCCTTGATGACCCATGAGTTACACCTCGAAACTCATGAAACTGAATCATCAAAGCTTAAGACTTTGGCCCTCAGGTCTGAGGAACAAGAAGACTCAAAAACTGATGATGAAGAAGCTGCAATGATTGTCAGAAGATTCAAGAAGTTCTTCAACAAGAACTACAAAGGAAAGGTTACCAAGAAACCAACGAAGCTAAGTTGTCACGAGTGTGGAGGCCTTGATCATTTCATCAAGGAATGTCCTCAATGGGAAAACGAGAAAGCTAATGGAAGATACAAAGAGAAGGGCAAGGAACAACAAAGGTCATTTTCAAAAACTGATATGAATAGAGCCATGGTGGCAGCATGGGGAGAGTCTGACTCAAAGGAGGAGCATGAACAAACTGAGGAAGAAACTGCCCATCTATATCTCATGGCAAATATCGAGAACAAAGTGGAATCATCAAACCCCAAGGCAAGTCTTAATGCCATTGAAGAGGAACTTACAGAATTGAATAAAAGCCAATTAATAAAACTTTTACTAGAAATCTTAGATGACTACAAGGATGTATGCGCAAAAAGAGATCAATTAACTAATGCCTTGAAAATCACTAAGAACCATTCGAATTGGCTTAACTCACTAAAATGTGACACTGAAAAAAGATTCTTTGAACTTTTTGACAAAAGTAGAGCTTATCAAGAGGCATTAAAAGTCAAAAATGAAAATTATCTTTTTAATTTAGAATTGGCAGAATTGAAACCGTTTGTTCCTGAAGGAACAATCTCTTCATGTAATACCAGAAATATTACTGAAAATTTGAAAAACAATTATGACAATATTTTTCAAGAAAACCTAGTATTAAGGAAGAATCTGGAGCCCTCAAGGAACAAGCTTCCTGACCCAGTCACATGGATACAAAAGTATCAAAACAAAGGAAGAGATGGTCTAGGTTTCAATCACAAGAAGAAGAACAAAAAGAAAGAATATGTTCTTACTGTGGGAACAGTGGTCACATTGTGTCTGACTGTTCCACCAGAGAAGAACGTATTGCGAGGAACACGTACCTAGTGAAACACATGACAGGAGATAGATCAAAATTTCTCTCACTTTCAGTCTTCAATGGAGGAACTGTGACCTTTGGAGACAATCTTACAGGTAACATTGTAGCAGTTGGTAAGATTGGTAAATCTCAGTCACATTCCATAGACAATGTATTTTTGGTTGAGGGTTTAAAGCATAGTTTACTTAGTATATCTCAGTTTTGCGATAAGGGAAATACAGTGAAGTTTACTAATGAGTCTTGTGTAGTCAGCAATGAAAGTACAGGAACCAAGATCCTTGAGGTAACGAGGAAAGGGAACACCTACGTGGTAAACCTGAACCTTATTCCTAGGAATAATCTCACATGCTTAAGTGTTATCGAAGCTGATCCTTTTCTGTGGCACAAACGGTGCGGTCATGCAAGCCTATCCCTATTGCATAAACTAAGTGGGAAGGACTTGGTGGTTGGTCTACCAACAATTAAGTCACTAAACCATGATGTTTGTGATTCATATATTAAAGGCAAGCAAGTGAGATCCTCATTCAAATCCAAGAAAATGGTAAGCACACAAAGTCCATTAAAACTTCTTCACATGGACTTATGTGGCCCTGTACGCATCCAAAGCCGATCCGGTAAGAAATATGTATTAGTCATAGTAGATGATTTTTCGAGATACACATGGGTTATTTTTCTTCATAGTAAGGATGAAACGTTTGATGAATTTCTAACCTTTGCTAAAAAGATTCAAAGAGCAAGTGGCTTTAAATTAAAGCATTTAATATCTGACCATGGTAAGGAGTTTGAAAACTCCAAGTTTGATGAATTTTGTAGCAATGAAGGTTTAGATCATAATTTTTCAGCTCCAAGAACACCACAACAAAATAGTGTAGTCGAAAGGAAGAACCGGACCCTTGAGGATATGACAAGGACGATGATTATTGCAAGCGGTCTTCCGAAGAATTTTTGGGCTGAAGCAGTGAACACGACATGCTACATCATCAATCGTGTCATGCTAAGACCAATCACCTTGAAGACACTTTATGAGCTCCTTAGAGGAAGAAAACCCAATATTTCTTATTTTCGTGTTTTTGGATTCAAATGTTTTGTACATAACAATGGAAAGGACAACTTAGGAAAGTTTGATGCTAGAAGTGATGAGGCTATTTTTCTAGGATATGCCTTAAGTAGTAAGGCTTATCGTGTCTACAATAAGCGAACAATGTGTGTCGAGGAAAGTGTCCATGTTATTTTTGATGAGACTAACTCCCTGCAGGAACAGAGTCACAATGATAACTTTGAAATTGGTTTGACTCAACCTGATGAGTTCAATAAATCTGAAGAGGAACTAACCCCTGTTGGAAAAGAGAATAAGCAAGTTCCTGATCCTGATAACCCTATGCCTGATCCCCTTGAGGAACAAGCAACAGGAGGAACTCAGGAGGATCAAGGAGCTCCTGATCCAGAAGAAGTTCAAGTAAATCAATCACTTTAAGAAACTCAAGAAGCAACTAGGAGATTTGATCCAAAGCCTTAGAAACACCAAACTATCATCCTTTAGAATTGATAATAAGTGACATTGAAAAGGGAACTCAAACGAGATCCCAATTGAAGAATTTTTGTGCCTTTCACGCTTTCTTATCTATGATAGAACCTAAGGACCATATGGAAGCGCTCAAGGAGGTTGATTGGATCAACGCTATGCAAGAGGAGCTAAATGAGTTCCAGAGGAATAAGGTATGGCACCTGGAGACTAAACCAAAGAACCAGAAGATTATAGGACTTAAATGGGTCTTCAGGAACAAGCTTGATGAGCATCGAATTATGGTGAGGCACAAGGCCAGACTTATTGCCGAAGGTTATAATCAACAAGAAGGTATTGATTTTGATGAAACATTTGCTCCTGTTGCTAGAATAGAAGCGATTAGAATTTTGATTGCCTTTGCTGCCTTTATGGGATTTAAGTTGTACCATATGGACGTCAAATGTGCATTTCTAAATGGTTTTTTAATTGAAGACGTCTATGTGGAACAACCTCCTGGATTTGAAAATCCGGAACTTCTAAATCAAGTCTATAAGCTTGATAAAGCTCTTTATGGGTTGAAACAAACTCCTAGATCTTGGTATGAAAGGTTGTCAAAATTCCGGCTTTCACATGATATTATAAGAGGTAAAGTTGATAGAACCTTGTTCCTTCGATCAAAAGGAACAAATATATTAGTAGTACAATTTTATGTTGATGATATAATTTTCGATGCTACTAATGATCTTCTTTGTAAGGAGTTTGCTGATCTTATGAGTAGTGAATTCGAAATGAGTATGATGGGAGAGTTGAACTTCTTTTTGGGATTGCAAATCAAGCAAACTGAGAGAGGAACAATGATCCATTAACAAAAATATGTCAAGGAACTGCTTACGAAATATTGACTGGAACATTAAAAAACCAACCACACTCCCATAGGAACAGAACAAGGTTAGATGAAGATTCAAATGGTAAGTGTGTAAACGAGAAGCAATATCGAGGTATGATTGGTTCATTACTTCACTTAACAGCAAGAAGACCCGATATTTCTTTTAGTGTAGGTTTATGTGCTCGATTCCAATCAAATCCCAAAGAATCTCACTTAACAGAATTTAAGAGAATTCTAGGGTATTTGAAAGGAAGCAATGACTTATGTTTGTTCTATCCTCGAAGTGATGTTTTTGACCTAGTAAGCTATTCGGATGCGGATATGCTGGAGACTTGGTTAAACGCAAGAGCACATCAGGCATTGTCCAGTACCTAGGAACAAGCTTGGTCTCATGGAGCTCAAAGAAGCAAAACACTGTTGCCTTATCCATAGCAGAGGCAGAGTATGTGGCTGCTGCTGCATGCTGTTCCCAGGTCCTTTGGATCAATCAACAAGTAAGAGACTTTGGCATTAAGTTTAAGTGTGTTCCTATCTATTGTGATAATACTAGTGCAATTTGTATTTCTAAGGATCCAGTTCATCATTCAAGGGTCAAACATATTCACATTAGACATCATTTCCTTAAGAATAATGTAGAAAAAGGTCTTGTTAAAGTCGAATTTTGTCCAACTGAAAATCAAATAGCTGACATATTGACTAAACCACTTCCAAGAGAAAAATTTGAGAAAATTCGCTTAGAGCTAGATATGATTAGAATTCATTAAGTGTGCTACTTCAAATAAAACCCTTTGTTACAAGATAACACTAAGTGGCCAGCAACATTTTGTGAATTTAATCACTCATTACAGATTTATTGTAAAGGACTAACATTAGTCTTCATAATACTCCCCTTATTGTTCATGCATATACTTGAGCTAAGATAGAAAGACTGCTGTACATATAGTTTGAACATGTAACATGCATGAGTTCACACCTTCTATTCTTTTCATTCTTTCCACGTAAATATTATCTTTGTTTTATTTTATTTTCTCTTCTTCCATTTATTATCTTTCTTCATACATCCCCCACAAATAATTGGTTTAGTGGCAACGCTTCACCAGCGCTCATGTACAAACCTAAAACTAAAATGATTCACCGGATTTAATAAAGGAAGGGAAAAGCCGCATTTAATTCTTTTTCACAATCCCCCATAAATTCCTCCCAAAATAAAAACCCATCAAATCAAACCAAAAATTTACACGGTAATTCATCTCATTTACCCAAAACCATTAACTTTGCAAAACCGCTCTCTCTCTCTCTCTCTCTCTCTCTCTCTCTCTCTCTACACACAAATCTGTCAACTTCATCTTCTTCACCTAAAACCCTAAATGGCTCCCAAAAAAAGATCCTCCGATGATACCAAAAATTTTCCAGCTGAAAAATCTTCACCTGTGGTGGATTACAACGAAAGCGACAATGAATATTCCAACTCAAATGAAGATTCCCTGGGTTCTCAAGCAAATTCGACGGAAAATGAAGTGCTCTCTCCAAAGAAAGAAGAAGATTTGGATGATGGCGAAACAAAGCAAGAAAAGAAAATATTGGTACCTACGAAAAGGGGTAAGAAAACAAAATCTTCCAAGTATATCATTGGGTTTTGTGTTGATTTCACCTAGT
The DNA here is from genome assembly GCA_947646795.1 of Beta lomatogona. Taxonomy (NCBI): domain Eukaryota; kingdom Viridiplantae; phylum Streptophyta; class Magnoliopsida; order Caryophyllales; family Amaranthaceae; genus Beta; species Beta lomatogona. The sequence continues at coordinate 292,572 of CANSNZ010000230.1, forward strand.
GCAAGAAAATTAAGTGGAGTCAGTTTCTTGATCTTGTTAAGTTTCAAAAATGGCTTAAAGTGTTGAGTTTTGATGAGGGTCTTTATGAGAGTGAGATGAGCGAATTTATCACTAGTTCTGAAAATAACGAGGGTTTATGTATAAGTGTTGTAAATGGGAAACTGGTTAAGTTTTCTGAAAAGAACTTAGGGGAATGGTTTGATGAACCTACTGAGTGGTACAAGGAATATGTAAAGGGTAGGGCTAAGTTGAATGTTAATGGGGCTTCTAGCTCTACCATTTTGAGTTACTTTGGGGGTAAGGAGTCTGACCAGTCCCTAGATCAGAAAGATCTCTCTCCTTTTCACAAATTTTTGTTTCACTTAGTTTGGCGCTTTATATTGCCAAGGACTTCCAAGAGGACTCCATCGAGCCTCATGGATCTTTCTTTGATGTTCTGCCTTGCTAAGAATATAAAAATCAACTTCCCTGCTTTAATGATTTCTCACCTTTCCTACTGCATCTCCCACAACACAAAAAGTGGGGTATGCCAACCTTATTTCTGTTATCCTCAAGAAGAATCAAATCAAACTCCCTTCTAGTACCTCTTTTGATCTATAGCCTGATAACTATTTGACCAAAGAGACTTTAGCCAGGCTGTCTCTAAGGGTACATGGTGGGAAGTTAGACTTTGAGGTTGCCGAAACTAAGGGGAAGGTTGAAATTGGGCTCAAAAGGAAGTCAGAGGAGGAGGTCAGTGCTGAAGGACCTAGGTTAGTGCGTAAGAGTCAAAGGCTTGCTGAGACCAAGGCTCCCAAGGAACAGGGTCCGGGTGCTGTTCACATTGATCTTGAGGAGGATCAAGCTCCATTAGGATCAAGGACTGTTGATTTTCCCCTTCTCTTCACCACTGGTCTTTATGGTATACTTCACTCAATTCAGGAGTCTCTGTCACTCTTGCACACAAGAGTCCAGGGTGTTGAAGCCAGGATTGCCCGAGTTGATCTTCAGCAGGAGCAGATCATAGCAGGAGTGAGAGAGGAGAAGCTGCAGTTCGGGAGAAGATTGACGTTGTTGGTCGCTTCTTTCGTTATTCGCCCCAAGCCCTCTAAGCCCTAATCCCCTTCCCTTCTATATAATCTGATGAAACAATGATAATTTTTTGTTTGGTTTGTATTAAATAATGATGAGTTGTTGTTACTCTCTTTTATCACCTTTTTATCACCCATCATTTTTTGGTCATAAATTGTTTTGGTTTATTTCTTTTACCGTATTTTATCTTTTATTCTCTTACTTCTCTTTTTGCTTTCTTTTATTTCTTTTTCATCCTGAACTCAACGAGTGCATTTTTCATGACTATGTGCATTGATCTCATCTTAATATGCTCATTATAATGTTTGGATGGCTAGTATATTAGATGCGTGTTTGAGCTACTCCGCTTTGACATTGTTGTATATGATGCACTCTTAGAGTCCTGCTGGGTACTTAGTCGTTTTTTATGATGACAAAAGGGGGAAGAAGTAAAGTGTCACTTTAAAATTAAATTCTAGTCCTCTTAGGTTCTAGGTGATGCTTTTTGGATTTTTCTTTGCCTTATATTCAAAACTGATTTATGTTAGTGTAGTATTAGTTTTCTGTTAGTTTAGTTTTGTTTGTTTTACTTTTTAAAGTCATTAGCTCTTGATTCTTTTGCTCTAGTTATTTTTTATTTGTTTAGTTTATTCATTTTTGTTTCTTTTATATTTTTTATATGCCTTATATTTGCCATCATAAAAAATGGGGAATATTGTTGTATTCCATGTTTTGATGATGCCAAATAGTTAGGTTAATTTTACTATTTAGTTTTTATTTCGAAAAAAAAATTAAATACCAAAAATAATGTACTCCCTCCGTCCCAGAATACTCTCGACGCTTATCAAGGCACGTAGTTTTAGATGATAAGTTGTTGTTTGATTATCAATTGTTATTTTATTGAAAAGTAGATGTGATAGGAGTTAGTAGCTAGTAAAAGTAGTATTATTTTATTTAAGGAGAGAGAATGTGGGCCATGGTTAGAGTTGGTTGGTAGTAGGAGTGATATTATTGTATTTGGAGGAGAGAGAATGTGGGTCAATGGTTAAAAGGTAGAAGGATTAAAATAATAGTGGATCATATCCAAAAATAGAAGAGTAAAGAGTATTCTGGGACAAATGAAAAAGGAAAGTGTAAAGAGTATTCTGGGACAGAGGGAGTAATGTTTAATTTTGCATTTATATCTTGTGGAGAAAGATTATTTATTAAATCTAAGTCGAGATATTATTTTATGCACTTTTAATTTTTATCATATGGTATGTTTAATATTCTAGTAACTTAGAATTTTTGAATAAAAGATTCTTTAAGTTAGTAGATATTTTTGTTGTTGTTGTTTGTGCTTGACAATCAGTTGGAATAGGCGTGGCATAAAAGGTGGAGCTAACTCCTTGAAGCTTTCCAACTAACTTGATCCACTGGCGCATTACTTGCTGAAGTTTAGCCCACTAACGGATAGTGGAAGGTGGTTAGTTACCGTTGCAATGTTCGTGGAGATATGCAGCGAAAATCAGGCCATGATCTCCATTACTCCACTCGCGCTATTTGAGGAGAACATGGAGCACAACATGTCCAGATGAAGGAAAAACTACAACAGCTATATAAAGAGAAATTACTTGTTAAAAGCTTATGACTTTCTTGAGCGAAAATTAATCATCCACTTAGAAAGTTTTCATGTAATTTCCTCTTGTATTCTACATACTTATTGTAATATTCATACTGTGTTGGTGAGAGAAAATTCAGAGAATATCCTTGTATTCAAGAGAGAGAAAGGAAGAGAGAAAAGAGAAGACTTCGAGTGAAGTCAAGAGTGAGTGTCATCAGTTCAGGGGGAACTGAGTGACTGGGAACAAGTTCCTAGAGGAAAAGAGAAGGTCCATTAATAGGTTGTAAAAGATAGAGTCTTTTGGCCTATTATAGTAAAGAGAGTTTGAGTCAAAATCCCTCGTGGTTAAGGTTTTTCTTCCTATTGGGCCTAGGAAATTTTCCTTGTAAAAATCTCGTGTGTTTATCTCTTTCTTTTTTCAAGTTTGTTTTAATTCCGCATTACAAATCGAAAATTTCCCCTCAACTACAATTCACCCCCCTCTTATAGTTGGTCTAGTGTTTATACTAGAATAACAAGTTTGAAGCTGACCTTTGTCACATAGTTAATTTATAAACCGGTGAACTTATCTGTGAGGGAACCAAGAAAGATGATATCTACATCACTTATTAGATAAAATTCTGAAGAACAAGTCCATCTGTTTGAGAGTTGTTTCCGAGTCAAATCAATGGGTTTGGCATAAGGGGTTTAGACATGCTAGCTTGAGAATTTTGAATAAACTTAGGTCTCGTGACTTAGGGCTCGTTTGGTTGAAGTTGGGAAGTATAACATCCCATGAATTTGCATTTCCCATGAAATTTTATTTCCTAGGAAGTACATTTTTTTGTTTGGTTGAACATGGGAAATTCTATTTCCCATGGGAAGTTCAACTTACCTAGGGGGGCCTAGGTAAGTTATTTCCTCCATTTTGTAGGAAATAGAACTTCCTAGGAAGTTATATTTCCCATGTTTTTGCCAACCAAACAACAACACATATATTTATTTTCTAGGAATTGTAATTTCCCATGCATTTGAAGGTTAACCAAACAAGCTCTTAGTGATTGGACTTCCAAAGATTAAGTATGAGATTGACAAAGTTTGTTCAGAATATGCCAAGGGGAAACATGTAAAATCCTCTTTCAAACCAAAAAGTGTCATGAGTATCAGCAGACCTTTCGAACTTGTACATATTGATTTATGTGGTCCCATGCGTGTACAAAGTCGAAATAGTCATAGGTTTATTTGTGCTGTGGTTAATGATTTTTCAAGGTTTACATGGGTTATCTTTTTACACTCAAGAGATGAAACATTTAATGAGTTTGTTGCCTTAGTGAAATAGGTACATAACCAGCTAAATTATCAGCTGGTTGCGGTAAGATATGACCATGGTTTTGAGTTTGATAATTCAAGTTTCATTGATTTTTGTAGATAGTATGGAGTGAGTCACAACTTCTCTGACCCTAGAACACCTCAACAAAATGGTATTGTGGAAAGAAAGAATAGAACTTTAGAGGAGATGGCGAGGACGATGCTTATTGAAAGTGGTCTCCCTAAGAGTTTTTGGGGAGAAGCTGTGAACACTGCATGCTATATCTTAAATCGTGCTCTCATTAGACCTAAATTGAACAAGACCTCATATAAACTCCTTAAGGATAGAAAGCCCAATATTGTACACTTTCGTTTCTTTGGATGCAAGTGCTTTGTGCATAATAATAGGAAGAACCAGCTTGATAAGTTCGACCCTAGCTAGGAGTGATGAGGCAATCTTTCGTGGTAATTCTTTGTATGAATAAAAACTAATACGATATAGCATGGTGTACGATATAGCAGAACTAGCAAATAGTGTCGAACCCACAAGGATGTCGATATCAAATCGTATTACCCACTTAATTATATGAATTTAGCCAATTATAGACAACGAAAATTACTACCTGACAACTAATTAAATAATGAAATAAGAGTGGAAAGCAAAAGTACATAGATCAACTAAAGCAAATTAACTGAACTAAGAACAACATTATATGAAAACAAAGCTAACTCTAAGCCTAACTCTACCACCATTCCAATTCTAACGAAATGATTAACTAAAAACACTAAAACATAAAAGACAAAATGTTTATAACTATCATATAGGATTAGGCACCATTCATAAAAAAACTGGAAACTAGAAGAGCCCACTACTGTCAACGTATAATAGATGAAATCACCAAGATTGAAAAGCAATAGCTTAAGAATACAACTGAACTCCTACGCGATAACTCAAAGTGCAATTCTAGAAATATAAAGAACGACAATTCGTGAAATAAAACCAACAATAAGATAACATAACTACTACTAGATCAGATTAAGCAATGAAAATATGGAATTGACAGAACACTGAATATGAAATCAAGGAAAAGGAACGAAAATACCAGAAATCTTGCAAGTCGATTAAATAACAAAGAACTGGACCAACTGTATTTCCGCCGCTGTCACCGATGGATAGACAATAAAACAGACTCAATGAAAATGTAAACCTAAAACTATTTCTTGTGTGAATGTGTTCTGCTATTTCGCCTCCCTTTTCCTGTAGAAATTAGGGGATTTTTATACCCAATTGAACAACCCCCAATTTACATAATTAGGGAGATCCCTTAAGGAGAGGAAAGAAAAATTTGATCTTCCTCCAAATTCCCTTAAACTTGCTTGGCTATATGATGTAGAATCTTTGTTGTTGCATTTTGTATGGAGGAACCAAAGGAAACATTTCCTTTTCTTTTATTTCTTGTTGTTGGAAGTAGGATGAAAGGAGAAGAAGACCTTTTCTTTTTATTCCCAATTGTGAGTCACATATGAGTGCTATGTGGGCTTCATTATCTTTTTCTTAATGTTTGTTGTTTTGGTTGCTTACTATTTGGGTTGTACTCACTTTTCCCGAACCGAACACCTATCATAAAATAAAATACTAATTACGGTCAATAGGTGATAAAAATAATAACTAAAAAAAATAAGTAAGCAATAATAGAAGTCATACTAAAAATCCAAATATAGATATAAAATATATTCAAATAACTAAAATATAAGGGTAGAAATATGCAATGTAATGAGCTGATCATTCTCCTCATAGTAAATCATACAAGGTGTTCAATAAGACTATAAGAGGACCTTGTGTGTTGAGGAAAGTGTTCATGTGATTTTCGATGAGTTTAATATGTCTTCTGAAATTGTACAGGTTGAGCAAGAAGATATTATTGGAATGCTTGAATTTACAGGGCAACAACTAGCTGGTTCATCTCAGGAGCCACAAGAGGAGATATGTCTACCTACTGATCCACCAAATGCTGATGCCGGAGGACCTAATCTAGAAAGAGAAGAGAATAATGAGGATTTATCTAAGGGATAACCAGATACTGATGGTTCCCATGGAGATCAACAGGTAAACTGTAATACCCCTTAAGATTTCTTTAAAGGGATTTAGCAGGCTACTCATTCTAACAAGATGCAGGTTTCTTTTAGGGAGCTCAATTCCTTATTTACTCCACATTTCAGCGTTCTTGGCTGAGAGTAGTCCAGGTATGGGTAACCTCTTGGGAAGTTTCTAGGGGTGCACATGAGTGAGGACAAAATGCACCAGAAGATTTTGTGTTAGTTATTGAGGACAATTTTGGCCCTGGATGTGCATTGGTGACGATATACTCGACTCCATATGGATCGGGTGTTACATAAACACCTCAGGGGGAACCACCAAGATGGTGGTAAAACTAATGAGGGACAGGTAAGGAATGAGCAGGAAACCACTTTACATCCCAGCACATATGAGTTCTAACTTAGATGATGCTGGAATGCAAGCTGGTTCGCGTCATACTCATTCAAGATGACAAGGTCGTCCAGTTTCAAAGAGTTTTATCTTCTCATCCCTCTGATCAAATCACTAGTGATATTAATAAAAGAATTAAAACAAGAAGAGTTGTTTATGAAAACTTTTGTGCTTTTTCTCTTTCTAGCATAGAACCAATTGATTACAAGATGGCATTGAATGATCCATATTGGGTGATGGCCATGCAAGATTAGTTGAATCAATTTTAAAAGAACCAAGTATGGCACCTTGATTCAAGACCAAGAGATAGGTTAGTCATTGGCACTCCACTAGAGGAAAAAAGGTCAAGGACTGCGGTCAAAAATGGCCTAAGGGTTTGCGGTCTCAAAAATGGCCTAAGGGCTGCGTTTTTTGACCGCAAACCTTGACGTAGCAGCCCTTCACAATTTTGAATCCCTTAATAATTAAGGGATGCAGTTTTCATCAAAACCGCAACTATTCATCCATTAAGGGCTGCGGTTTTTGCTAAAAACCTCAGCTCTTAATGGATGAAGGGCTGCGGTTTTTGCTTGTGACCCCAAAAAAATGATTTTTTTTTTTTCGTTTTTATGCCAAATTAACACACAAACATCTATATATACATAGAAATTAAAGTTCTTATACAAAGTATGCTCATAATACAACCATAAGCAAATTTAAAGGCTAAGAGAACTACAATGATAAATCCTCTGTGAAGTGCGGAAGAAAGATCAGCCACCGCAGCAGCCCTTTGTGATCCCTGACTAGTATTAACTGGCTTTGGAGCAGTGGCTGCAACAGGCTTGTTTTCAGAAGATTGGCTCAAGGCAGATGACAAAGCAACTAAAGCAGCAGCGCGTTGCATCACACCCCCTTGGTTTGACCCATTTGACTTCTGTTCATCAAAGGATGCATACATGAATCCAATAAAAACTGGAGCTGCATATTTAGGGAGGCGGGGGATAATGAATAACTTCATAAAGAGTAAAAGATGCAATATTTGCACCAGAGAAATGTTTGGTTATTACAACTGAATTTCAAATTTCCTATAACGCCAGATAGAAGAAATGCCATAATATATAAAACTTTAACATCATAATGTATGGAAGTTTTCACTTGAAATGCAATTTTGAAATGCAAAGAGGAGAGACAACAGAAAAAGAACATTTTGATCATAACCTAGTTATCATGAGGGCATAAGGTAGCGAAAGCTCTCAACCAGCTCTTAATCATGCAACTTAGACCATAATAAGCTACTGTTAAGCGAGAGGGAAGGGCGTAAAATATGAAAATGGTATTTTACAAAAATAACATTAGAACATCAGCTAACAACAAGAAAGCTAACGTTACATACTGTAACAATTACTGACCACTTTAGTGAATATAAAACTAAGACAGGAAAGCCTTTTTTCAGAATTTTGACAGTCATTAAGATGAACCAAGTGTAGACAGGACAGGACATTGTGGTATTCATTCAAAACACAAATCCAATAACAGCATCTTATAAATCGAAGTACTATAAATATTATTACCACCCCTAAAAAAAAAGACAGAAATCTAAGCCCTCACAAACGTAATACTTCTCAAACATGATGCAAAGAAGGACATCAACGTAAAGCAACCATCCAAGTCCAAAAGTATAAAACCAAAATCAAAACTTAGGTTCAGGTTCGAATGGAATTTTGATTCATATAACTCAAACAGGATTCCGATTCTTATAACGCATACAAGATCCCAATTCATACTATACAGATGGGATCCCAATTCATACAACACAGGTTAGTATTAGGATTCATATAAATCTACTTGGATTTTGATCCATTTGACTCAAATAAAATTCTCATAAAAGCAATTACGAGTTAAAGGTTTTGGCACTTTTCACTTGAGAAACCACATAGCACTCCATGCCAAAGCGACAACTAATCATTCCTTAATTTGTTTGCACAACTATTCACTAGTTTTAAAATGAATTGGGTCCATTTAAAGAATGGTGATATCATAAATTTATAACATTTCACAATTTTTATGAACAATAGTTTCTCTAAAGTAATTTTAACACCAAAGTTGAGCACATATTTTTGCATGAATTAAGCGATAAAAGTCATGAAAACAGCCACTCATATGCACATTAGGGTAGCAAATCCCACAAAAATCCATAAAGGCAAAAAACAACCACTTAAGTACATATTAGGCTAAGCGATCCCACAAAATCAATAACAAACTAAATTCACCAACTTTAAGAATGAAACAAGCAATAAAGGCAAAAAAACAATTCAACAAAACCATCACCATGATCCCAAAGAGGGCTACAATGCCCATACTAATTCCTCAAACAATCATCTTCAACTAAGGGGGAAGGAGATAAATAAGATTCATCCTCGAACAATCAACTTCGGATAAAAGGGTTCTATTTCTAAAACATAACTGAAAAATAAGCAACATAAAATCTTTGTACTTACGTGCATAGTACTTTCGTTTCACCGAGCATCAATCTTAACATTTCCAATCACTTTAGCATAAATCTACACAAAGGAGTAATCTTCTGTAAATGTCAACAAAAGAAAATGAAATTTAAGGAGATAGTGGATTGCAAGAAAGGAGGGTAAAAGAGCTTCAGTACGATTTTGAAGATGTTGGTTAAAAAAATATAATAAAACCAAATCAATTTGCATCCATAATTAATTTCATAAATAACTATATCAAGAAAGAAAGACCATTACCCATCATTGACCAAATCTTAACAGTGTTCTCCATCCCACAACTTACAATGCGACATATATAAGAAGGACGAAAACCCTGATCAAAGAACGAAAGAGAAAAAGAGGATCACCAAATCAACAACTACTGGGTACGGATTGGCATAAAAAGGCTTTCAATGAGGCATCACCAAATCAACAACTCCTTAGCTATTCTAAAAAAAAAATTGGCATGGTCCAATTTAAAGTTTACACTCATCTTTTTATATACAAAATTCAGGATTTCCAGTGTTTAAGCATTGCACCAAAAATTTCTCGGTCAGACATATAATCTTAGTAGAACATGCAAGAGAACAAAGCATTATAATGAACACTAGCTATTGCTGACTATCCCCACTCTCCATGTCTACCAGAAACTGAATATTGCTGCATGCTTAACAACCTTGATTAAAGCAAAGATTACATATCCCATTCAAACAATTTCATAAAGAATGTGATTGAGCCTTGAAGACTCGGTGATTCTTTTGTGACAACACATCAAACCATACTCCTAATAGAGTTACACTTTATCTATCCAGCAAAGATACATGTGCAAGCATCAAACCCGGCCGTTATCTAGTCTCGAGCATTGCTCAAAACATAACCATCTAATTAAATGCAAACAAAAGCCAGCAGAGATAGTACCAGAACACAAACCAACAGATTAAAAACAAACAAGACATCAAAAATCATATGCATTGAAGTTAGAGTAAACTAAGACTGTCATTAAAAGCTTGCCATTTCACTGCCTTAAAACCCCCAAATTTCTACACCCCACCCACAATTTTCATCAAATTTCAACAATTTAACACACAAATTGGGTAAATTGACAAGAAATTTCTCAACAATCAGTCGCTCCAGCAGCTCTATGGGTCTAAAAATTCAGATCTTGGTACTTAGCAAGATTAATATCACAGCCTAATTCTTTTCGCAAAAAAATAAAACAAAAAAACAGTGAAAATATAAAATCTATAAAAAAAAGTGTTGTATAAAGAGCAAACTGATGAAGCTTCGCCGATAAATAAAACAACAAAACAACATGATACAACCACGCAGCAGCAGCAAACCAGAAACGAGGGAGATATAAATCGGGGAGAAAAGCAGGGCATCAACTCAATAAAACAACACCAAAGCCACCATTGACTTCTCCAATTTATTCTTATCCTAAATAAATTAAAGCACTAAAAGCAATAAAAAGAAATCACAAAATAATTTTTTCTTAAACCTTACCCAATTTAATAAGATGATAACATTATTCATCAGTAAAAAATGCCCTAAAAATTCAGCAAAAAAAAATCACAGTCAAGAACACGCCATTAAAGCATTCAAAGCAAGGAGGAGAGAGAAAACCTTGGATGCCAAGAGAGCCGAGTAACCCGAGCCGAGGTTAGGTTTGTACCTCATACAGTAAACGGGAAGAAGAAGCGGTGGCAGAACGAAGAACAACACCAGCACCGATGGCGGTTGGTAGCGGACCATTGGGAATGAACGAAGAGAGAATGGAAATACATTTGAACCCTTGAATGGCTTCAAATTCATCTTCTTTGACCAAATTTCAGCTAATTCGCCATTGATGGGAAGCTCAGGCCTCTAATCAAAGTCAGAAGGCCAATTATTATCGAAAGCTTTCAAGAATTAGGGAGTGAATCGAAGGAAGTAGAAAAATTAAAGCGATGTTAGCGAGAGGTGGGAGTGAGAGAGGGAGGGGGAGGAGGAGAGGGTGAGCGAGGGTTAAAGAATGTTCACTGTTAGAGAGGGAAAGATGAGAAAATAATAATAAAAAAAACGATGCGGTCATCCCAAAAACCGCAGCCCTTTATCATAAAGGGCTGCGGTTTTCAGATAACCGCAACCCTTTATTATAGAGGGCTATGGTTTTAGAGCTAAACGCAACCCTTCACTATTAAGGGCTGCGTTTTTCAATATACGACAACCCTTGCACCGTAGCCCTTGTGTTTTATTCCACTAGTGCTCGATGGGTATTTAGAAACAAGTTGGATGATCTTGGCACAATAATTCGAAACAAAGCAAGGCTTGTGGTGCAAGGCTACAATCAACAAGAAAGTATCAATTATGATGAGACTAGTGCAGCTGTTTCTAGGTTAGAAGCTATTAGAATCCTCATTGCACTTGTTGCTCACATAGATATGAAATGTTTCAGATGGACGTGAAGACAACATTCTTGAACGGTCTTAAACCAGCACCAAGAGCTTAATGTGAGAGATTGTCAAAGTTTTTGATGGAAAATGAATACAAGAGGGGAACATTTGACAAAACTTTGTTTATCAAAACTAGCGGGAAACATTTGTTAGTAGTTCAAATTTATGTTGATGATATTATTTTTGGAGCTACTAGTCAGATGCTATGTGATGAATTTGATAATCTCATGCAGACTGAGTTTGAAATGAGCATGATGGGAGAACTTGGCTTCTTCTTAGGCTTACAGATTAAGCAAACAGCTGATGGAATTATGATCCACTAGCAAAAGTACCTTAGAGAGGTTCTTAAGAAGTATGGTCTTTAGAACAGTAACGCTTATGACACTCCTGTTCCCACTTCCACAAAGCTTGATGTTGATTCAAAGGGAAAGGATGTCGAAGCTACATTGTATAGAGGTATGATTGGTTCCATATTGTACCTAACATCTAGTAGATCTGATATTGTGTTCTCTGTAGGATTGTGTGCGAGAATTCAAAGCAATCCCAAGGAGTCCCGTTTAAAGGTTGTTAGAAGAATACTTAGGTATTTGATGGGAACATATGACTTTTGGTTGTGGTATTCCAAAGGCACATCTATTGAGCTGGTAGGGTATACATATGCAGATTATGCTGGTGTCCTTGTTGATAGGAAAAGCATATCAAGTATGGCTCACTTCTTGGCTCATATCTGATCTCATGGGGCTCGAAAAAGCAAAATTTAGTGGCATTATCCACAGCTGAATCGGAATATATCGTTGTTGCAGCTTGTTGTTCTCAATTATTGTGGATAAGGAACCAGCTGAAAGATTTTGATGTTGTCTGAAAGTGTTCCTATCATGTGTGACAATACGAGTGCTATTAATATTTTAAAAAATCATGTTCAGCACTATAAAATCAAGCACATTGAGATCAGACATCATTTTCTTAGAGATAATGTTGAGAAAGGCTTGGTTGGATTATTGTTTTGTAAAAGTGAATATCAAATTGATGATGTTTTCATAAAACCCTTGTGTAGAGAGTCTTGTTGTAAGTTAAGAGTCTTATTAGGTTTAATTAAGTTTTACGTTCTTAGGAATTATTATATTTAGGTTATGTAGCTTCAGCTGTTTCCTCCAAGTGGTTAGATTAGTACTTGTTGGATGTGAAATTGCATACATATATCTTTTCTTAATTCTTCAAGTTGTCATGTAGATGCTTTCTATATCTTTCAAGATTAGAAAGAATCGTTGCTTGAATAAAGGTGAAATCATGCTAAGTTGCCAGAACCATGTGTAAGTGTTTCTTGTACGAAACAGCTGAGAATAACATCAGTAATGCACATATATGTTTTTGGGAAGTTGATTCTTTCCGAAAATTAAGCAAAATATCTTAACTTCTGCAAGTTGAGATATTTAGATGCAGTTATCTTTCCTAAAAAAGGTGTGTCAATTGTATATATCTTGTACATGCCTTATTTTTTTACAGTTGAGGTATTTATGGGAAGTTATGATTACTTCTGAAAATTTAAATGGCTTTTGAAATCTCAACTGATTCTCTTCCTTTATTTATTCTCTCATTCATATATATTATATTTATCCCCATTTTTTATGCAATCACTTCAAGTCACACTCAAGCAATCTTTCTCTCTAAAAATGGTTTCTCCTAAGCTCTCTGTTTTTCTCTATAATGGCGAAGAAATCTTCTCTTGGTTCAACAAAGAAAGGCGGAAAATCAAAGAGCTCCACCAAGATGCCTCCATCCCCAAAGAAAACCCCCTCTATTACTCAACCTGAAAAACCTCTATCCTCCACCACAATTTCCAATAATCCTCCCTCCATCACTCAAACTTCAACTACCACTACTCCACAAATTCAATCTCCACCACCACAAAATTAGCCACCTCAATCACAACCACCTCCATCCATAACTTCATCTCCTACCCATCCTTCCACTCATAAACCCACTCCCACTCCTTTAACAGCCAAACCTTTAACCGCTTTCTCATCTGAAAACCCAGCCACTTCTCCTGTTTCCCATAACCTAATTTCCACATAGAAAGGTGAAGTTGTTCCTGAATGTGGAACATTCGAAGGATTCTGTTACTGGTATTGTTGAAATGGTTTCAGATGATTTGTCTGCTGAAGTTCCTGTTGAGAAGGAACAAAAGGAGGAAGAAGATCTGATGGTTACTAGACACAAGGAAGGGTCTGATAAGGGTGAATTATTATATATTTATAACATTCTTATTTACTCTTAATAACTCTTTATTAGTATTATAAAGTGTAAGTTGTGGGTTTTAATGATTTTTATAGGTCATCTTAGTAATTATGTTTATCTAATTATTTATTAGTTTGACGTATGCTATATTTTATATTATAAAATATATATTTGTTGTTGGCAGGTACATTATAATGTTGGAGTCAAAGAAATGCAAGTTTTATGGGTTAGACCCATTTGAATCAAAACCACACAACAAGGAGCAAATTTCCTTTGATGCTAAGGTTATAGTCATTAGTGGGCCAAACCAATGATGTCAAACACTAGAACAATAAACACACGCACCAATTAAGGGGAATACAAGAATGAAGAAAAAGAAAATTAAAGAAAGAAAGCAAAGAGAAAGGAGACTCTTGTTGGGCTAAGCAGACAACACGGCACCACCCAAAGAATTAAGGAGAAGTGGGCTTGGATTGAAAAGCCACAAAACAACAAATATAAGAACCCTTTTGCACACATATCACAAGGAGACAACAGGAGGGATATATATATATCACACGCACAACAGGAAGAAAGGACGGAGAACTAGAGAGCAGTTCGACAGAAGACACGCAGGCAGCAACAGTACGGAACCTGCGATCTGATTCCCGACCATGGTGGCTTATAATTGGGTGATATTCTCTTCAATTATGAGTGGCTAATTTCATCTTCTAGGACTTAGATGAAACCCTAATATTATGAATTGATATTTGAATTGTGTTTGAGAATAGATTTTTGGTTTATGATTGCATAACTATTGAGATTAATGTTGGGTTGATTATTGTTTGCAATATAGATTAATTATTGTTCTTGTAGAATTAATTATTGGTTTTTATTGTTATCAAATTTACATACTTTGTTCTTATAGTCCAAAGTGTGATGTTATGCAATGGTGTTTGATGAATTGTGGTTAAAAAGTTGAATAATTTATGCTTTGGTTAGATAAGTTATGTCACCTAATTAATTGCAATACTATTTATGTGAGTATTCCGGCTTGTAGTTTAGGATACTTGATAAACCTAGTAATTCTCATTCCAATTAATCTATTACTCATATTAATAGTGGTGGATTCGACTGTCCTAGAATTCATATTATTGTCTGTTCTCCGACTCAATAATTTATTACCTAGTTTATTTAGTTATTTTATATTTCAGATCTAGTTTAATTACTTCACAACCAAATCATTATATTTTTATTTAGGATTAAACTAGTAGACATTAGACTTAATTTTAATCAACTGTTCCCTGTGGATACGATACCCTATTATTTATCACTTACTACTAAGTCTTGTACACTTGCAAGAATAGGGTTTTATAACTTGTTTAAAATCACTATCAGGGTCTCCTTCTGTCTCTACTAGGACTAGAGGAAGGAGAGTGACCAGATCTGCTATGAAGAAGGAAACAAAAGAAGTTTTAGAGGATCAATCTGCTGGTTCCGCTAGGGGAACTAAGAGAAAAGGGGTATCAGCTAAACCCCCTCGCGCTACAAAGGGTAAATATGTTGAAACCCTTGTTTTTAGTTATTCTACTCCTATTGTTGAGAGAAGTGTGTTGTCTAGATGTTCTGCAGAAGATGGTTATTTTGATATACCTGCTTTAGCCGAGGTTCGTCATTTGTTTGAATTTCAAGGCTAGATGCCTTTGTTTGAGGATGTTAAGAATGCTTTTGTGGATACTATTAGAGAATTTTATGTGAATATGCAGCAATTACCAGATATGTCTTTGGGATCTACTATTTTTGGAAGTGAGATCTCCTTGTCTCTTTCTTCTGTGGCTTCTCTGCTTAATGTTCCTAGAGATGGGTTTGATAAGTATGTTGGGGATGGTTGGCCTACTATTGTTTGGGTAACAACTGAGGAGATTTACAAGTTTATGTTTTTTGTTCCCTATTCCTAGAAGGCTAGTTACCAATCTGCTAATTTGCGTGAACCCATTATGCTGGTCCTCCACTCCATTTGCAACAAAGTGTTAATAACTCAGGCTCAGGGCATAGGAACAATTCGTATAATAGGAATAGTCTTGATTTACTTAATGATGACAAAGATCAAGATCAATCTCCCTGCCATAATCATTGATCATATCATGAACTGGTGTTCCTCCTCTCACCATGCCCTAGCCTATGGTTAAATCATTACCCTCTTGCTCAAGAAGAAAATGATTCCTCTCAATGGGAAATAGTTCCTATTCAAGTGTTTACAAGGAAAATCCTTGGCCAGAAAGGCTTGAATATTTCCTCAGATATGATGAGGTTCAAGGAGTCCGGAGTACAAGCTGAGAAGAAAAAGTCGGAGAAGAAGAAGAGAAAGATAGGGAGAACCAACACAGATGTTGTTGTGGTCTAAAGGTTGGACAACCAAGAGAAGACATTAGATAAAATTTATAAGTTGATTGAGGATATGTCCAAATCCTACACGTTTAAGGTCACTAAGTTTGAGAAGAAGCTGGTCGAGACTAAGTTATTGGTTCTCTCTCGTCCAGAAGTAAAGGATCCACATGCTGCTAAGGATGCTACAGGTTTTGCTCATCCTCATTTCCCAACTGATCCCCGCCTTTCTATTGATCCCATGTTTGAGGATCAAGATAATGATGATGAGGAAGATGAAGAAGGTGTTGGATCTTCACATTCCTCCTCCAACCAAGATGATGATGATGCCTCTGATAGAGAGGAAGAAAAGGATGACGAGGAGTGATTGTTATTTTCAGTTATTTTCCCCCACCCCATTATGATAATAGCGTTGTCCCCGCTCCTGAGATGCTAGTTCTGGTTTGCCCATTTCAGCCATGTCTTTCCTAGCTTTAACCCCATCTTTTGTCTTCCCGGGCATATTCAACAATGTTTCGATAATGGCATCACAAACATTTTTCTCATTATGCATAAGATCAAGACAATGTCTGCCTTCTAAACATTTCCAATATGGGACGTCCCAGAACTTAGACCTTTTCTTCTATAAGTTCTTTGAGACACTTTTAAAGGGCTTTCCATACACTGTTTTAATATCCTTTGCCCGCTTAGAAACCTGTTTTCCATATAACTGTACATAGGCTTCTCTAATCTCCACTTTCCCGTTGAACACCTTTTTCTTCTTATGATGAAATGGATGACCTAAAGGAAGCCATGTACGATAATGCAGGCATACATTCTTCCCACAATGATGTAACCACTCATCAATCATATCTTCATCACAAATAGGGCATGCCTTTTCTTCTTTAACTATATATCCTAATAAATTCCCATTAATGGTAAAAAAAAAATCATTAATGGTAAAAAAAATATCGCACATAATGTGTTGTCAGTTTTTGCATGCGCATCGAATATCGAAACACCTTCATCCCACAACAATTTCAGATCTTGAGGGAGTGGGTCAAGATACACATCTATGTCGTTTTCGGGTTGCTTAGGACCCGAAATAAGAAGCTATAGCAGAATAAATTTACGCTTCATGCATCACTATAGGGGCAGATTATAAATGGTCAGTAGAACCGGCCAATTGCTATGTTGGGTACCTAGTGTGCCAAATGGGTTCATCCCATCTGTACAAAGTCCAAGCCTAAGATTTCGAGGTTCTTTACCAAATTCGGGAAATTTTCGGTCGATATTCTCGATTGTGGAGAATTAGCCAGATGTCTAAGCATCCCATCTTTCTTCCTCTAATCCGCATGCCACCTTAATAATTTATCATTATTCTCGTACGAAAATAAACGCCTAAATCTCGGAATGATTGGAAGATACCAAAGAACCTTCGCCAGAGTGTTTTTTTTCTCACCCCCTCATCATTCTCCTTTATCTTGTGACGAGACACTCCACAACTTGGACACTCAAGCAAATCCTTATACTCGTTTCGATACAGCACACAATCATTTTGACATGCATGTATCTTCTCATATTCTATACCTAAGGGACACAACAATTCTTTGCCTCAAAGGTAGAGTTGGGAATTTCATTCCCTTCAGGTAGCAATTCTTGTAAAAAAGTGAACAACTCACTTAGAATTTTATATGTCCAACTGTGCTACGATTTCATATTGAATAATGTGAGGATGCCAGAAAGTTTAGTGAAATTCTTACACCCCGGATGCATAGGTTTGTTCGCAGCACTTAAAATATTATCATACATATGAGGACGATCGGTTCCTTCATCCTCCAAATTGTGAAAATCTCATCTACCCTATCATTCTCATCATCTACCCTATCATTCTCATTATCATCCTCTCCTATTTCGATTTCAACCTCGACTTCATCATCAATGGGATCAACATGCAAATCATCACAGAAGCTAGTGGAGCTCATACCCTGATCATAGAACTCTCCATGCCATGTCCACCTAGTATAATTACTCTTAGACCCACGACGAATCACATGATCCTTAATTTGATCCACATCATGATACCCCATAGAGTTATTGCAATCACAACAAGGACACAAAACTAACTTTGACCCTTTCCGCGATTGATGTCCTAAAGCAACCCTGATAAAGTCATCAACCCCTTGCAGAAATGTCGACGAAATCCGATTACCATACATCCAGTTTTAATCCATATAGATACACTAGAGACATAAAACAAGAACATAATTGATCACATTATTCAAAATGTCCTATCAAATGCATCAGGAACATTTGGGTCCTTATCACTCCAACCTAACCTATCCTTAAGTTTTTCATCTCACTAGTGAATGAACATTTGGTTTTCAATTTTAAGAAAAATCCGGCAACACTTTCCTACAGTTCTCCAATTACACGATGAAGATAGTAGGTAAACTATCAACATATGTACCCATATAGCTCTTAGGGAAATTAGCTAGATCTTTCTTAGAATCGTAAATCAAACATTCATTCACATCCTAAGTGAGATAAGAAACTCAAAGACATTCATAAATCGGGGAATATTCAAGACTTACTCCTAATGAGTAAGCCTCAAACGGGTATCTAGACCAATGATGCACGCTGCAATTAAATCAATAATAATCAAACTCGATCACATCTTTATAATCACAAAACTAATCCATAATATTAGAAATCAATAATAACCAATCCATATATTAGAATCACAAACCCACATCATATATAAGAATTCAATAATAACTAAACCCAAATCTTTATAATCATAAAACCAATCCACTCCTTAGATTTCCCACCCCCTATATAGGTATGTCCATATTTCAAGTTTAAGAACAGTAACACAATAATATCAAAAGTTCATTTTCACATATTAGAGTTCAATAATGAAGCCTACAAATTAACAATCAAAAATCCAAGAATAATATTCAAAGCAAAATGAGGGTACCCAAATTGCAATGAACTTCACAATCACGAATCCAATATGCACAACCAAAACAATAATTAAATAGTAACTAAAGGAATTTTGATAAAAGTGAAAGCAAACTAACCTCCCACGTCGGAATCCACTAGCCAGGCACCAGAAGAATGGCCTAAATCCTGCTCAGTAGAGGATGACCCACGAACCCTTGAAATTCATGAAATTCAATCCAAAACTTAACCCTAATTCCAGCCAAATTGCAGCTACGGAGAGGGGCGGCGACGTTTAGCGAAGATTTAGAGACAGACAGATTTTTCGAGTTTGCCAGAGAAGTGGAGAGTACAACACCGAATTATGAGAAGAGAGAGAGAGGAAAGAGTTCAGCAAAGAGAGAGGGCCGAGGGCGGTTGTTCGCCGAAAAAGTGGACTAAGCCACGTAGAGAATGAGATTCGCCGGTGAGAGTGGGAGAATGGGAGAAAAAAGGACGTTAGGATTTCGACAGAAAAATCGTTCGCTGGAGTACGTGTTCGGAGTTAATGGTTCGCCGGAGAAGGTGTTCGCAGAAAGTGAAAGTAATTCGAGAGAGAGTGAGAGGAGTGAGAGAGTGCGAGTTTGAGAGTGAGAGTGAGAGTGTTTAGGGCGAATAACTGTGCCGTTGGAAATAATAATGTAGGCCTAGATCATCTGCGTCAAATGGGGCCCATAGTCCGACGCAAAGACCATTTGCATCGCACCTCAGCAAAGTGCGACGCAGATAAGGGGTGATTAAGATGCTCATAGTTGAAGTCATGTGCGTCACATCTCCTTAACATGCGACGCAAATCATGGCATCGACCCATTTACATCGAACAACAGTAACATCCGATGCAAATCCTGGGCTCCTCCTAGCCACTGGCATTCATCATTTGCGTCGCTTTCTCATTGTCATGCGATGCAAATGGTCCTACCATTCATATGTTGTGATTATATGCGTCACACCTTGTCTGATATATGATGCAAATAGCCTCTTCTTGAGCAAGAAAATAGAAAGACGCAAATTATCATTTTTCTACTAGTGTTGCATTACTCTTCCCCCCCCCCCTTATTACAAAACATTCTCTTATGTAATTTGGGTTCTAGTTTAACATTGCTAATTTGTATTTGGATAATTTCTGTTTGGTTATGGATTATGAGTTGTGTGACTAACTTGATTTCTTGCAACATGATGACTTGATTGGTAGTTGATGCTACTATTTTTGAATTAGGCGATAACTTATGCGCAATGGATTTGTCTTTGAGTACATTTTAATGATGCCAAAAGCGGGAAAATTAGTTGAAGTTGAAGTGCCTAAGTCTAGTAGATTGAGTCGATCATATAAAAAAAGCATCTTAGGAAACAGTTGAAACAATTAGTTGTTTGACCCTGTGAGTCTTATGTTAAGTAAGCTCCCATAATGACTTATTTGAGCTATGTTTTGTTTACTAAATTGTTGGTTGCAGGACACTTCAGAGAGTTTGTCATCATCAAAAAGGGGGAGTTTGTTGAGTCCCCTAGGTTTTGACTGATGACAAACAGCTAAAGGGAACAGTTGTTATTACAGGTGGTTCTAGGCTGGTAGGAAACAACTGAGTATCCAACTGTTCTTGATTGTTTAATGAAACAGTCAAAAGAATATTTGCTATGCTATGATGTGTTATTGTGTAGCAAACAGGTTGTTCCAAGACTTGAAGCTAAGATGTATTCTCGAAGTTGTTCGAAGAAAAGACAAAGTTCTCATTGTTGATTCAAGGGAAGCTTCAAGGATTGAAGTGCATGAAGATAGTTTAGGATTCTTTAATTAATTCATCTTAGGTCCTCATGTAATATTTGCGTATGATATTTCTAGTGGAATATCTGTGTTGTTCTTAAGTGTGAAAGAGTAGGGTTTGGGATATGTAACCAGTTGGTTACACATTCAAAACACTACTAAGTAGGGTAACATGTCTGGGTACCAGTTATTTTAGCGGGTGATTGAGCTGGTTGTTTTAGTACGGAAAAATATTTTCTCAAATACTTTCCATAAGAAATGTTTACCAACCTTTAGAATCATTATTCTGTATTTACTTGCCTTAAAGTGTATGTATATCTGGGATAATACTTTACCTCTAATAAAGATATTGTTCAAGATATACTTTCCATAACTCAGGATTATTATACCTTTGATATCTTGAGTTAGGGCATGCAAAAAGGTTAGACTTAGGTCTATAAATACTTAATCATGATTCTCCTTCACTCTTGATGCTCTCTCGGATTTTATTGAGTATTTTCGAGAGCCTTCACATAGAGAACATCTAACTAGTTTCCTAAAATAGAGTACGCATCTCATAAAGCTTCATGTTACTCTTTGTTTGCTTTGAAAGAAAGCGTGAGTTAAGAGAATTTGTTTGTATTGAATATCTAACATAGGGGTTAGAGATTGGTAGCGTGTGTGAGTCCATTTGTGAGTGCTTGTGAGTTCAACTGTGAAATAGCATACTAGAGTTAGTGTGGGGTGTGTTATTTCCCTGGAGTAAGGGAAACAGGAGAGTGCGGTAGTATTATTATTTTCTAGAGTTGATTAATAAGAAAACTAGCGTAGGAGGACGTAGGCCCTTGTTGGTTGAACCTCGTTAAATTTTATATGTTCATTACTACTTTCAAGTTCTATTGTTTCCGCTGTCAGGAACCAGCCCAACTGGTTCCCCCTAAAATCAAAAGAATTTGAATCTGTCACTAGATTGCTTAAGTACTCAATTCACCCCCCCTCTTGAGTACATTACAAACCTTCACTAGCACCATGATCCCAAAGGGGACTACAACGCCCATACTAATTCCTCGAACAATCATCTTCAACTTAGGGAAAGGGGATAATAAATAAGGTTCAACCTCGAACAATAATCTTCGGATAAAAGGGTTCTAATTTCTAAAACAAAACCACAAAAAATAGCATAAAAAGAGTGGGATCTAAAATAACTGATCCAGGATTTGAAGATGCTCAATTGTTGGCTCTTACTTTAAAAGTTCCTGAATTGGAGTGGGGTGGTTTGTATGATACATGCCTAGGGTTTCCTAGTTCAAAGGTATTGGTGTGCATGGTTATATTCCTTAGAGAAGGAGCAGTAACGTACGTGTTGGTGTTGGGCGTGCAATTGACATGCTAGTTGAGTTCCATTAGAACTCTTTATATCTTTTACTTGCTTTCTTATTTGGAGTACTTTAAGACTCTTTTATATTTATCTTCTTTTAAGAGTTTGATTGTTATTATGACTTAGGGACTTGTCCTAAGCATGTTAGGAGTTGTTTTGTTTAAATAGCCTAAGTTGTATTTCGATTGATCATAGTTGAATAATATTGATTTCCTTTTGTCGAGTACATTGAGACAAAACCTCTAAAAGTTGGTGATTAAATTGTTTAGACTTTCAAACCCTTAGTATGAGATTCGTGGTGATTAACTTATGTATCGAAGATCAACTAAGTACTATCCTAAACTATTGTTCGAACCATAGCCATTAAACCACTTCATAAACGCCATTGTTAACCTTTGTTAAACACAAATTTTCCACCAGTATTTGATCTTCCTAGATTAAATACGTCATCTTGGTATCAGAACTAGCATAAACATTCAGCCATAGCCATCCATAATTCATACATAACCATACACCCACCTTCATCCATTACAAACGTCCATTTTGTTCAGAAGAAAAATCTTCATGAGACGATCAAAGAACGCATCTATCTTCCAAGATTCCGAATGTTTTGCAAAGTTGTATCAAAGATCTTCATATTGAGGATTGATTGAGCAAAGAAAACACAGCTAAGATCAATAAGATTTATCAAGAATCTAGCAGCCACAAGTAGTAGCGAAGAAAGCAAGCCTAGTTCTGTTAGTTTGCAACCGACGTATTAGCCACCTTAGAACATCAGTGGGGATGAGTCTCCATGCCATGACGAGGAGGAGGGTGCTAGGATCCCTAGAGAACCCACGTTGGAACAAGCCAACAACTTGAGAAGGGATAGAAAGATTGAGGATTTGCAGAAAAGGCTCGGGTACAACTTATAGAGGCATCGACGAAGGTCTCCTAGTCCTATTAGGAGTGGAAGGTCGGCAATCCATTATAGTACTGATTAGGAGGAGGAAGGAGCAAGGCCACGAAATCAAGGTACGAGGGATGATGATAGGGGGTTGAGGTTGGACTTTCTGCAGTATGATGGTTCCATGAAACCCGAGAAGTTTTTGGAGTGGATGCAAAGGATGGAACGAGTTTTTGATTACAAGGAGTTTAATGACCGAAAGAGATTCAAGGTAGCTCTATTTAAACTCACTAGATATGCTAGTATGTGGTACGAAAGCAGACAAACTGACACTATCATGTTAAGTTAAAGGAACAAACTATTTAAAAGGAACTGGACATATGTTGAATAAGTATAACGGTTAAAATATAACGTTTGAGTGTTTAATGCCTAAATTAAAGGAAACCGTTTTTAATTAGTAAAAATCTGATTTTAAGGAAAATATTTAAGGAAATAAAAATATTTTTATTTGAAAATAAAAATCCTTTTCGGTTTTAAAGAAAATATTTTTAAAGATAATAAATGGATTTAATTTTGGTTTTATTAATTAAAATACTTTTTAATCAAATTAGATTTTTGGTTTACTACATAAGTGGTTGCTAAAATTAATGAAGCAGTACAATTTCCATAACACACGTTTAACATAGATCGTGGAGATCATGGGCGTCAAAAGGAACATGTTCCTCTAGTTGAGGAACATCATGGGAGAATATTTTTACCACTAACACGTGATTTTATCCCGCATTCTAATTAATCACTGCTATAAATAATTATGTCTAAGTAAGTTCCAATTTGTGTCTGACCAAGTGATTTAGTGAGATTAACTAAGTAAAGTGTCATTGCCTTCATTCTCTCATAAAAGCCATTTGTTCTTTGCCTTTTCACTCTAATTCCACTAAATTTATTGATCATTGTATTTTCGTTTTGGGGTAAAAGGATTTTGAGTGAGGTCATGTAAGAGAGAAAGCTTTCAGTGAAGCGAGTTAAAGTGAGAAAACTTCAAGTGAAGTTGAGAGGAACAACTATTAAGGGAACAATTGTTCAG
This sequence comes from Beta lomatogona, assembly GCA_947646795.1. Taxonomy (NCBI): domain Eukaryota; kingdom Viridiplantae; phylum Streptophyta; class Magnoliopsida; order Caryophyllales; family Amaranthaceae; genus Beta; species Beta lomatogona. The sequence goes on from CANSNZ010000230.1 coordinate 316,558, forward strand.
GAACTTGAGTTTAGGAACTCAAGGTGTGGCCCATGAGTAGAGTTACGTAGTAACAGAGTTGTTTGGCCTAATTAGTGAAAGTTTAGAGTTTAAAATCCCTAGTGGCCGAGGTTGTTTCTTTTTGTTGAGCCCAAGAAGTTTTTCCTCGGAAAAATCCCTTGTGTTCCTTTAGCTTGTTTCTTTGTTAAGTTTTACAATTTCATAAAAAAAGTTACGTTTATTTGTACACATACAGTTCACCCCCTCTTGTATTGTTCCTAGTGAAATAACAATTGATATCAGAGCTACAACTCACGCAAAATAGGAAACCCTACTGAGAAAAAGATCCAAGGAACAATGAACGACACCACCGAGAAACTTGAGGAAGATTACTCTACGCAACGGCCTCCTATGTTCAATGGGAAGTTCTATTCCTACCGGAAGAATAGAATGGAGATTTTCATCAACGCCGAAAACTACCAGTATGGAGAATCATTGAAGTTGGTGATTTTGAGGTCACAACCACTAATGACAAAAATGAGGTAATTTCTAAACCATTCTCTGAATATGACAAAGCTGACTTTGAAAAAATGGAAGTGAATCATGGGACTTGGACCCCATGAACACAATAGAATCATGGGATGCAAATCCGCAAAGCAAATATAGGATTTACATGAGGTAACCCGTGAAGGAACTAATGAAGTCAAGAGATCTAAACTTGATTTACTAATGAATCAATATGAACTGTTCTCGATGAAAGCTAAGGAAAGCATACAAGAGATGTTTACTCGTTTTACTAAAATTATTAATGAGTTATCTTCTTATGGAAAGTTTATTTCTCAGAGGAACAAGTTCGAAAAGTTATTAGGAGTCTTCTCAAGGATAGATGAATGGCTAAGGTCACTACTTTACAAGAAACAAAAGACTTCACTAAGTTCAACTTGGAACAGCTTGCTAGATTACTTATGTCTCATGAGCTACAACTTGATACTAAATATGGTGAAAGCTCTAAGTCTAAGTCCATTGCCCTAAAAGTTGATGACGAAGATGACTCTGACTCAGAGGAAGAGGAAGCAGCTCTCATGGTCCGAAAATTTCGAAAGATGTATAGGAACATGAAGAATGTGAACTTCAAAGGTAAAGCTAAAAAAAATTCTAGCAAAGCTGCTTGTCATAAATGTGGTAGTGCTGATCACTTCATTAAGGAATGTCCACTTTGGGAAAACGACAAGACCAAAGAAAGGAACAAGGAATGTTTCGCTCAAAGGAACAATGAAACAAAAGCACCTTTCTCTAAAGCGAATGTTCGAAAGGCTATGTTATCAGCTTGGGGAGATTTGGAGACTGAAGAGGAAGAGGAACAACAAAATGAAAAAACTGCAGATCTTTGCCTCATGGCAAACACTAACATAAAGGAAGATGAAGAAAAAGTTGAGGTAAACTAACATATACTTGAATCAGAGTTAGATGGAAAACTAAGCCTGAAATCTATGATCTTATTTATGATGCAATTCTTGAATGTAGAGATGAACGCGAAGAACGGATGTTGAAAGTAGGTTCTTTGATTTATTTCATAAGAGCTTAAAAATCAAGGAATTATATATGAGAATGTGAAAAATGAAAACTATCTAATCAATTTAGAAATTTCTCACCTAATGGGATTTGTTCCTGTTCTAAGTTCCTTTGATATAAGATCAACTCCTTTGAAAGGTTACAGATTTGAGAGTGAAAACTTGAATAAAGATAAAATCACTTTAAAAGAATAGATCTGTAATCTCAAGAAGGAACTTGCAGTTGCAAGGAACAGAGGCAAAGTGATGGACGTTCCTAAATGGATTGAGAGACCATAGACTAACAGAAAAGAACGTATTGGTTTTGAAAACCACAAGAAAAGGAACAAGCTTAAGAAGTATGTTGACCTACCTAGTGACAAAATATGCATGTACTGTGGAAAGATAGGTCATTACATAACTCAATGTCAACTAAGAACTGGTATAATTAGCAAGAATGTGAAATTATGCAACATGAAATGGGTTCCAAAAACTAATGCTACGAAAGAAGGGGTTCCTATAACTAATAACTAGTAGATTTTTGCAGGTTGGAGTGAAGGGGAAAAACACTTGGTATTTTGATAGTGGGTGTTCTAAGCATATGATAGGAGACAAATCTAAGTTTCTCTCACTCTCAACCTATGAAGGTGGAAGTGTGACATTTGGTGACAACAAGAAAGGAAACATAGTTGCCATGGGTAAGGTCGGTAAGTCACCATCACATTCCATTGATAATGTTTTTCTACTTGAATGTTTAAAGCATAATCTTTTTAGTATTTTCCAATTATGTGACAAGGGAAATGTTGTTAAATTTAATAGTGAAAAATGCTTGATTGTAAACAATAATTCTAAGAGTGTCATCTGGGAAGGAACAAGGAAAGGGAACACATATGTTGTGGATCTAGATCTTGTACCTAAAAATAATTTGACATGCCTTAGCGTTATTGAATATGATCATCTCTTATGGCATAAGCGTCTATGACATGCTAGATTTTCATTACTTAACAAACTTCGTTTAAAAGATCTTGTTTTGGGGTTTCCATCTATAAAATTTCATATTGATTAAGTTTGTAATGCATGTGCTAAAGGGAAGCATATTAGATCCTCTTTCAAATCTAAAATTGTTGTGAGCACCACAAAGCCATTGGAATTAGTTCATATGGATTTGTGTGGCCCCATGAGGATTCAAAGTAAAGCAGAAGTGGTAAGAGGTATGTGCTAGTTATTGTTGATAACTACTCGAGATACACTTGGGTTATTTTTCTTTCTAGCAAGGATGAGACTTATGATGAGTTCCTTGTCTTTGCAAAGAGAGTTCAAAATTTGAGTGGTCACAGATTGATGCATATTAGATCCGATCATGGTAAAGAATTTGAAAATTATAAATTTCATGACTTAAGTAGAGATCCTGACTTAGATCATAATTTTTCAACACCTAGAACACCATAACAAAATGGTGTTGTAGAAAGGAAAAATAGGACTTTGGAGGAAATGGCTTGGACTACGTAAATAGCTAGTGAACTACCAAGGAACTTTTGGGCTGAAGCTGTTAACACTGCTTGTCATATAATAAATCGTGCCATGATGAGACATATAATTAACAAAACTCTTTATGAACTTTATTTTGGTAAGAAACCCAATATAACACATTTTAGAAGATTTGGTTGTAAATATTTTGTTCATAATAATGGGAAAGGTAATCTTGGAAAATTTAATGCAAAGAGTGATGAAGCAATATTTCTAGGAAATTCTTCACAAAATAAGGTTATAGAGTTTATAATAAAAGAACTATGTGTGTCGAAGAAAGTGTACATATTATCTTTGATGAATTATCTGACAATTTTAATCCAAGCAAGCAGGTTGATGATTTTGAAATAGGCTTGGCTCGACCAAATGAAAAAGATGCAAATTCAATTGAGGTAGAAGAAGGAATAAAAGAGGAAATAAATGAAGAAGATGAAAACCTTCATAACAATGTTGTTCCTGTTCCTCAGATGATGGAGTTGTTTCTGTTCCTACTAAGAAAGAAAATGTTGAAGGAACTGATTCAACAATTGCTGAAAGAGGAACAAATGAACAAGGCTCCTCATCCTCTCAATAAATTCAAGAGGATCAACTGTTTCTAAAAGATAATTTCAACCAAAACTTTGGAGACAACAAAAATCACATCCAGTGGAACTCATAATAATTCACATATCCAAACGTACGCAAACTAGATCTCAGTTAAGGAATTTTTGTGCATTTCATGCGTTCCTATCATTGATGGAACCAAGAAATCATGAAGAAGCTTTAACTGATTCTAATTGGATCACTGCTATGCAAGATAAATTAAATGAGTTTCAAAGAAACAAGGTATGGCATCTAGTTCCCTCTTCTAAACAACAAAAAGTGATTGGATTAAAATGGGTGTTTAGAAATAAACTAGATGAGAATGGAACAATTGTAAGGAACAGAGCTAGACTTGTAATAAAAGGTCATAATCAATAAGAAGGAATTGACTCTAAAGAAACATTTCCTTATGTTGCTAGACTTGATGCCATTAGAATACTAATTGCATTTGCTGCATATATGGGATTTAAATTGTATCAAATGGATGTTAAATGTGCGTTTCTTAATGGCTACTTAAATGAAGATTTATATGTTGAACAACCCCCTGGATTTGAAAATAATGATTTCCCAAACCATGTCCACAAGCTTGACAAGGCTCTTTATGGGTTAAAGCAAGCACTTAGGTCATGGTATGAGAGATTATCTAAGTTCCTTTTATAAAACAATTTCAAAAGTGGAAAAGTTGATAAAACATTGTTTCTAAAATCGAAAGGAACTGAAATACTTCTTAGTCAAATATATGTTGATGACATTATCTTTGGAGCAACTAATGAGTCATTATGCAAAGAATTCTCTAAACTCATGAGTAATGAATTTGAAATGAGTTTAATGGGTGAGTTAAATTTCTTTCTTGGGTTACAAATTAAGCAAACTGAAAGAGGAATAACTTTTCACCAACAAAAATACATAAAGGAACTGCTAAAGAAATATGGCCTTGAAAATTCATAGATCAATCACACTCCTATGGGAACTTCAACTAGATTAGATGAAGATTCCATAGGAACAAGTGTTGATCAAACAAAATATAGAGGCATAATTGGTTCTCTTTTGTATCAAACTGCTACTCGTCCAGACATAGCTTTTAGTGGTGGTGTGTGTGTGTTAGATTTCAAGCAAATGCCAAGGAGTCTCATTTAACTGTTGTAAAGACAATTCTTAGATATCTCAAAGAAACAGATGATCTTAGAATTTTCTATCCAGGAAGTGACACATTTGATTTAAGAGGATATGCCAATGCTGACTATGCTGGAGATCTTGTAATTAGGAAAAGCACCTCAGGTATGGTTCAATTTCTTAGTCATAGTTTAGTTTCTTGGAGCACCAAGAAACAAAACTCAGTTGCTTTATCAACTGCTGGAGCAGAATATGTAGCAGCTACTGTATGTTGCTCTCAAATGCATTGGATAAAACAACAACTTTGTGACTATGGAATAAACTTTAATTATGTTCCTATTTATTGTTATAATACAAGTGCCATTAGTATTTCGAAAGATCCAGTGCATCATTCAAGAGTTAAGCATATACATATCAGACAACACTTTCTAAAAGAAATTGTGGAAAAAGGTTTGATTAAACTTGAGTTTTGTCAAATTAAAAATTAGATTGGAAATATGCTAACCAAGCCTCTACAAAGAGAGAGATATAAAAAAATTAAGGCTTGAGTTAGGTTTAATAAAACTTAAGTAATTTTTCCTGTTCCAAACCCCCATGTCTGAATTGAGTTGTCTTACTCTATGTGATATTAAGTGACTGTTATTAATTGCCTAAGACCATTACAAATTGAAATGTTCAAAACATAAACATGGATTCAAAGGAATAAAGCCACTCACAAATGTCACATAATACTCCCCTTATTGTTCCTAAGTGATAGAAACATGCATGATTTTATGAATGTTGATAATTAGTATAAGTTGTTCCTATAGCACAAAATCCTTACCTTTTTTCTCTTTCCATAAATCCGATTTATCAAAAAATCAGATTTATAGGAATCAAAAAATCAGATTTATAGGAATCAGATTTATCAAGTCTTGATTCAATTTTTATTTTTATCTTTTCTTTTATTTTATTTTTATCTTTTTAATTTTCCGCTTGTAACTCTTCGTATACTGTTACATGCATCTTCTTTATTTTTTCTTTCTTCCCTTCCAAAACTGTGTTCCTTTAATCGCTTCATCTTCACCATTGTTCATCTTCATCGCACCTCTTTGCACCACATAAAACCTCAATTTTTCGTCACCAAATGGTAAAAACCTCTCTCAATTCACCTTTTCCAAAAGCAAAAACTCTCAAAACCTCTCAAATAGAAAGCCCCTCTTCTCCATACAAAACCCTAGAATCAAAAATCCTCAAGAAACACATATGGAGATAGAAGAGCAAAAATGGGAGTCACCAAGGAGAAGTATTCGAAGAAGGAAACGATTGGGGAGGATGATGAAGAAGAAATCCTTGAATCAGTTGAGGGGGAAGAAGAAGCAACGCATGTTCCTCCCAAAGGAACTGCTACTTTTTCATCAAAGAAACGGGTGGAAAGAAGTGATTCCTAGGTATATTCTTGGATTAGAAGGTTCAATTCACTGAACTAATAGATATCCTAAAGAAACAAGGTATGGAATACCTTTTTGAAACCACATTTAATAATGTCTTAGTTCCTTTAGCCATGGATGAATTTTTTGCAAATGTCATCAACATTGATGGAGTATGCACTACTAGAGTTAGGGGGAAGAAAATAAAATTCTCCCAAGAGACCTTAAGAAAAATATGGAAAGTTCCTTACAAAGGAACCGATCTATATTTTAAAAAGGAAAGGAACTGTCAACTTTCCTAATTTCTCCCAAGATGACATTGTTCAATCCTGTGGAGGAACTGCTGGACAAACTAAAATCAACCACAATCTCCTCACCCCAGTTCACAAAATTTTATTCAATCTTATTTGGAGGGCACTCATTCCTCACACTGAAAAGATGAATGAGGTTGGCCTCCTTGATATTTGTTATATGTTTTGCCTAGACCACCACATTCAAATCAACTTTCCTTCTCTCTTTATCAAACACCTCACTCACTGCATAGAAAACCATTGTGTTGTTGGTTATGGAGCTTTAATCACCTATCTCCTCTCCTATTTCAAAGTTAAAGCCATTGGTTGGCCTACCTTGGGAATTAAGCAAGGTAATATATTGAATGAGAAGACTTTGTATGGCTTTGACCTCTCTGTCTAAGAAGGAGTTTTGACCCAAGGGAGGATAGCCTTTAGTTCCTCTCAAAAGAGAAAACTGCCTAAGGCAGTAGAAGAGCAACATGTGGAGGTGATCTTGGAGGAACAAAATCCTAAAACTGATGAACCAAAGGAACATCCCCCAAAGAAACGAAAAACCTTAGCCAAAAAGCCAACCAAACCTGTTCCTAATAAAACTCCTTCCTTAAGGAAGATTTCAAGGTAGAGAGTTGCAAAACAAGTCCATGTTCCTTCAAATGAGGACGCATCATTGGTCCTATCTGATAAAGAGGAATAACATAAACTCTTTCCTAAGGAACCTACTCCTCCTTCTTCACTAAAACTGCCAATGTGCATCACAGGCATACATCACATCTCTCCCTCCACTTTCTCTGTTCCTTCCAGTTATGAACAGATGAAAGTTATAATAAATGAGCCTAACCCTTTGTCCTCTACTTCTGATACTCTACCACCTTCACCTCCTTTTCTCCCTCCACAATACACCACCACTTCACCTTATGTTCCTCTCACAGGAACAGCAGGACCATCACAAGAAAACACCCAAGTTCCTCCACCAAAACCCCTAACTAACTCTATTTCAAAGGGAAAGGAACAAGTTCCTTCGGATGAATATGGGTAGGTCAATGAAGTATGTCTTCCTGCTCAGCACATGATAAAATACTACAATCACCTTCACTGGACTTTGGATGACAAAACTGATAAGATGATGGGAATAATTAAAGTTCTAAGTGATACGGTGATAGAGCAACAAAAGAACATGGAGATGATGGTTCAAGCAATGAACTCCATGAAAAAGCAGCTGCATGGTCACCACGAGGAGGTGATGAAGAAGTTGGAAGAAGTGGTAGAATAAGAAGTTGTAAAGGAACACAATTCCCCTTCCCTTCCTAATGTCTAAGTTCTTGTTTCTCTTAAAGGAACAGGAATTCCTAGCTTTTGTTTCCTTTTCATTTCTTTTCTTCCTTTTTATCTTTTGTACTTTTGTGGAATAAGTGCTATAAATATAATGACTTTTTCTAAATTGTCTTCGTTTGTGATTTGATTGCATAATTTCTTACTTGGAATGGCTAGTATTATGTGATTGTTGTTTGAGCAAGTCTATCCTTTGCAATTCCTCACTTAACCAATATTTTTTTTTGTGCTTTTGAGGATGACAAAGGAGGAAAAGATACCAGGAACAAACTAAGTTGAAAAAATTAACAAGTTGAAATTTTTAAAAGTAAAAAAGTTAAATCCTTAATCTGCCTTAATAAAAAAAATAAAGTATTATTATTTTTTCTTTCATTCTCTTATGTTGTTTGTTTTTTTATTTTCCTTAGTTTGTCACTTTGTTGTCATCATCAAAAAGGGGGAAATTGTTGAAACCTAGTTTTGATGATAACAAAGGAACAAACATACAAACTAAGTAATGAACTAACAAGTTGTTAAGTGAATGGATTTACAAGGTATCAATGAGAAGAGCAAAGAGAATATAAAGTCATAAGAAAAAACCAAGTTTGGAATTTGAAGACTAAGTGAAGATGCTCAAGGAACTTATACTGGAGAAGCATTGGAGCAAGAGAACCTAAGCAAGGCTTTTTGTTTCTAGTTTCAATGTAAAGGAACGAGTAAGATATGGTAAGGAACACTTACAATTAAAAAAGAGAATGAGTGTTTGTTCCTTTCATACGAACTGGCACTGTCACGTTAAGATAAAGGAACTAACTATCTAAAAGGAACTAGACATATGTTGAATAAGTAGAAAAGTTAAAATATAAAATTAATTAAAATACTTTTTAATCAAATTAGATTTTTGGTTTACTACATAAGTGGTTGCTAAAATTAATGAAGCAGTACAATTTCCATAACACACGTTTAACTTAGATCGTGGAGATCATGGGCGTCAAAAGGAACATGTTCCTCTAGTTGAGGAACATCATGGGAAAATGTTTTTACCACTAACACGTGATTTTATCCCACATTCTAATTAATCACTGCTATAAATAATTATGTCTAGGTAAGTTCCAATTTGTGTCTGACTAAGTGATTTAGTGAGTTTAACTAAGTAAGGTGTCATTGCCTTTATTCTGTCATCAAAGCCATTTGTTCTTTGCCTTCTTACTCTAATTCCACCAAGTTTATTGATAGTTTTATTTTGGTTTTAGGGTAAGGGGGTTTTTAGTGAAGTCTTGTAAGGGAGAAAGCTTTGAGTGAAGCGAGTTAAAGTGAGAAAACTTCAAGTGAAGTTCAAAGGAACAGTTGTTAAGGGAACAATTGTTCGTGAACTTGAGTTTAGGAAATCAAGGTGTGGCCCGTGAGTAGAATTAGGTTGTAACAGAGTTGTTTGGCCTAATTAGTAAAAGTGTTGAGTTTAAAATCCCTAGTGGTTGAGGTTATTTCTTCTTGTTGGGCCCAATAAGTTTTTCCTCGTAAAAATCCTTTGTGATCCTTTAGCTTGTTTATATGTTTAAGTTTTATAATTCCGTAAAAAGTTACGTTTGTTTCTACACATACAATTCACATCCCGCCCTCTTGTAGTGTTCTAGTGAAATAACAGTATGTATTGTTGGGTGAGTATGAGTTGTAAATAGAGTTTGTCCTATTGATTTTGTTCCTATAAATAGGAATAAAGTCAATGGAAATATATTCGCCAAAATTTTTGAATAAATATTTAGGAAAAGATATCTCCACATAAGGAAAATTCCTATTTTATAACTCAAGGCCTACTTATGCGAAGATACTACGAGAAATTCAATGAGCATTTCCCGTTAAAAATTCTAAGAGATCTAAAAAGCTTCTTGCACTTCTTACAAGCCCTAGAACACAATTGAGCACAAAAATACTCTCCGCTAAAGCTTAATTTCTGGGGGGGGGGGCTTTATTGTAGTGAACTACCTGCTAGTGTGCAGTGTAGTTGGGGAAGTGGTTCAGGGAATTACTTCATTGAACTGTTAGAGCTAACTGTTGGGGAATCACTGTCTTCATAGGTGAAGACTTTGATTGAGTGTAATCCTTTGATTTATATGAGTTTATTAATAAAAAGGAATAAAGTTGTGTAGGACGTAGGCTTGAGTTGAGCCGAACCTCGTTAAATATGTGTGTTAATTATTTATTTCGCTGCCACATATCAGTTATTTTACTTGTCTTGTTTTATTAATACATCAAATAGAAAAAGTGACAATCTATTGTAATACTCAATTCACCCCCATTCTTGAGTATAATCTGGCCTTCAGAAGCATTGATCAATAGAAGTACAATTCATTCCTAAAAGACACTAATATGTTTATTGGATATTATTTTATTCATAATAGTGGTTATATGGTTTTAGGGAGTACAAAATCTATTCATGATATTAAGTAGGGCCTTTTTTTATCACCTGTCTTAATATAGTTGTTCCGAAAATTGACGAATAAAAATACACATCATTCGTAAAATACATTAACGATATTCCTTCGACCTTAATAAGGGACTAATAGTGTATCTCGTACATTATCTTATGAAAATAGTAGTTCGACGGTTTTTATCCATACAAAATATAGTCATGATGCTAAGTATGGGTTTTTTTTTTACCGAATTTCCACCATATACCCCTGACAAATTTTTTATTCACCACATATCCTCGTACTTTTGAAAATTCAATATATACCCCTAAATTTCTTCAAAATTACCATATGTCCTTAATGACTAATAACCATTAAATTTTTTTAGTCATTAACCCCTAATTCCAGTATCAAACTCTAATTAAACCCTATTTGAGTCTTTAACCTTAATTGACCACCATTAAAACACCAAAAATGGCCTCTTTTATCACTCTTCCTCTATAACTCTCTTCCTTCTTCTTAGCCTTAGGTTCTATTTCAATGCTAACATGTTAGGGTAAATAAGTGAAATAGGGATTAATTAAAGTTTAGTAATGGAATCTGATGTGATTTTCGTGGCTAGTTTCGAACTCTTTTGTGGTTTATGACTTATGGAAGAACTAACTATGAAACTAAAGGATATTACTCTCAAGTCACGGTTAAGAGTATGGTCAAACAAGTCTTGGTTAGTTAATTTAGGTTTACTACTCGAAAACCTAGTGTTAGCTCTCGCTCAACTCATGCAAATTATACAAATTCTTTAAACTTCAAATCTCCGATTTTTATTAATGAAACAAAAACCTTATATAAGCGTGTAAAATAAAACTCTAAACATACTAAGACTAGGAAACTAAAACAAGAACTTTATCCAAATGGAACAAACTCCATCTTGGGCGGCAAGTAAGCTTCCACACGCCTACTACTTATTATCCTATTCCTACTAGACTCCTAATGATACTATAATTCTACTCCAACTAGGAATCCTAATCCAACTAGGATTTGGATTTCTAACTCAACTATAATTATAATTAAACTAAAACTTTATGATTCCTAACAGAACTAGGAGTTCTAATCCTACTAGGATTAGGGTTTAAGAGTCCTATTCCTACTAGAATTATGAAAACAAACACAAATCCAAATAGAACTAGGATTTTGTAGAAATGAATATTTCTCATATGGATTAGAATTATGGGTTAATGATCAAAAAAATTGTTAGTCATTAATCATTAAGGCACATGGTGAATTGTCAAGAAATCGAGGGGTATATGGTGAATTTTGAAAACATCAAGGGTATATGGTGAATAAAAATTTTTGTCGGGCTATGCGGTGAAGAATCCCTTTTTTTACAATTTGCCTTTCTAGTTATTCAGCAAATTGTCCAATTACAAATTATTCCCAAAATACATTAACGATCTTCTTTCGACCTTCTTAAATGGACTAATGGTGTTTCTTGGACGTTATCTTATGTAAAAATATTAATAAGAGGGTTTTATCCATACAAATAAATGTAGTCATGATATATAGGTCTTTTTTATCGATCGTTTGTCTTAAAAGTTCTTGTGGTCTTCTAAAGTCATAACCAGTCCAAGTTCTTGTTCATAGTATCATTGTCCTGCAAAATAGTTCGAATGTCCATAAGTATGATGTTCTTGTCATTATGGTCCTAAAGGAATATCATAATTCATATATAAGTCAAATTTTGGTTAGTAACTTGAGACAATCATTCAATTGCTTGTTGTTAGAAACCACAATTATCACACAAATCATCTTGAATTAGATCATAAGATTATTGCTTATTAATAACTACATGGTTTGTGAACTAAGTTAGTTAAAAGTTGAAAAATCAATAGGAATAGTTCAATTAATAACCAATATTATTGTTCTCTTTTATTATTATAACCCATTATGAAGCATAAGTGAAGATCATTTTAATTAAGTTACCAACTAAAACCAAGAACTTATGTGAACATTTATTAGTGTGAGAGCCGATAGTTAGTACCAATTAGTCATTTAATATATATACATTCCTTCTTAGATAAATTAATATTCTAAGAGTATTTAATTAGTATCATTTGTATTCCTTTATGTCATAAATATGTACGTATGAATTGTAAAATGTGTTATTAATATATATTAGCATCAAAATTCATCTTACATATAACATGGGTTAATTAACTAGAGCAAATCTTGTTAAATTTATATTTGGGAATTGGAGGTCAATTGAATTAATTATAATTATAAAGTTAGCCCAACATTAGAAAGAATACTTTGGCTATGGTTATTTTTATCATGAATAAAATTAATTTGATAGATTAAACAAAAAAGTAAATATGCTTCAACGGAGCACGAAACAACAGAGGAGGGAAGGCAAAGTGCTAAGGCCACATGCTAAGGCCGAGGCCAAAGGGCGGCGGAGACTTGGGTGCGGCATGAAGGCGACGACATGGGGCAGATGGCTGGAAAGGCGGCGCGAGAAAGGAGCAACAAAGAGGAGAGATATGGCAAGGGAAAATGCGATAGAACGAGTGAAGCAAAGTGAGCAAAGCTGCAGCGGTTGTGGCAATCTAGCAGAGAAAGGGGGAGGTGAAGGGGAAGGAGATATGAGGCGGCCAACAGGGATCTAGAGGACGGAGGAAGGGGATGAGTAGAGGAGTTGAAGCAATGGAAGATAGAAAAATACTCTAATATTACATTCTAATTTAAAAAGGCTTTTCCATAATTTAAAAGTCTTTTTTTATTAATTTTGAAAATATAATAAAGTATTTTTAAAAATTATAAAATCTTGTGGTCCCATTACTTTGGTGGTCATAGTTCAACTATGACACCTTGAAATTTTCCATGGTAGCTGGTAATAATCTATGCTCTTTCATAAATTTAAATGTTTCCGACTCTTTCATTTTTCTTTTCTTTTTTTGATTTTTTTTAATTGTTTTTTATAAACTTCAAAGAAAATGACATATCTTCGTGCTGAGCATCCGAAATTGGGCAGCAGTTATTAGAAACATTAATTGAGATTTTTTTTAAATAAAAATAATTGACTGGATTGGATTTCGGGTTTATCAGATATTTAAATCGGATATCATATCCATCCGATCCGATCCTATCTAAAATTTCGGATATCTGGAATTTTCGTATCAGATTTGGATCTCTTTTTTGGCTATTTGAAAATTCGGATCGAATTGGATCCAATATCCGATAATACACACCCTAGTAGCCATGCGTCACTAAGACTTGAGTCCGCGGTGGTAGAGTTCGATTTTTAGACCTAATCATTGAGGAAAATAATAAAGTATTACTAAAAATATGGGCTCCACTTCAAGAGGTTGTAGTGAAGGTAACAAAGACAATGATAACGCGCGATTCCACCTACTGGGATCATGCTTGTAAAATAATTGTAAATGTTTGGTCTGCTGTAGAATATCTAGTAGCTGGGACTTATTATGGAAGGACAAATATAATTGGGATCATTGTTATCAATTTTTCCTTATTTTAAAGGAGAATTTGTGAAATAGTATCTTTTATAGTACTGAATTTGTGAACTAGTACCTTTATTGTTTTATTTTGTCAACTAGTACCTTTAAATACCCTAAGGTTTTAATTTTAGTACCTTTTCTAATTTTTTGGCCAAAATAGTCAACAATCCGACCTTCACTTCATTTCTCCCTCCATTTTTTGTGCGCGTGTTGCACATTATTTCTTTTACATCTCTCCCACTCGCCCAAAATAATCCCCCAATTTAAATCTCTTCCTTCCCAAAAAATAGAAACTTTGTCCATATTCCTCATTCTCCCTGCCAACCTTAAATTATACCTTGTGGAAGGCAATTCAACTATAGGGAATTGGATTACAAGTTAATTTTTTTTTATTTTAGAGGAATGTTCTTTCAATTCCTTTTGGTTTTATTTTCGAAAAATTAAGACTATTTTTTTTATTTTAATACAATATTTTCTGGATCTTCCTTAGCCAAATGTTTCGCTGCTTTGTTGTCCAAAAAGGCAAAATTGAGTACCTTTCCACAAGGATGGTGGCTCAGCGTAGCAGAACAGTAATTAGGATGAGAGAGACAAAGAGGAAAGAGAATGTTAGAGGAAAGAGAGGAGAGAGATTGTGAGAGAATTTACTGAAATAAAACTAAGGTTCGTGAAAGAGTAAAGAGGAAGATGGAGTGAAAAATTGGGGGGGAAAAAGGGAGTCAAAAGAGGAGATTGAGAGCACGCGCTTTTAGAAGCCAAAAAAATACAAAAGTTTGGAGGGAAAAAGGAAGCCAATGCCGGATGTTGACCATTTTGACCAGAAAATTTAGAAAAAGGTACTAAAATCAAAACATTACAGTACTTAAATGTACTAGTTGAAAAAATAAAACAATAAAGGTGCTACAAAAGGTACTAGTTCACAATTTTTCCTATTTTAGATCTCTGTTTCTTGTGAGACTCATATAACTTGAATTACTTCCCTCATAATTTTTGTTAATCAATCTACAACTTGATGTTCAAAAATTAAAATAATAAAATACATTATCAAATGAATACATGTTTAAATAAGACTATTTGCAACCTCTCAGATTTATGACCATTTTTTTTAGATAGGAAAGTTGAAATCCCTTGCAAGGAGGGGAGAATTAGGGATCCCCTTGGAAAAGGTGAAACTCGGCCCCATGATCTTTGAGATTACAGGACATGCCAATATTACTAGGCTTTCACCTGCTGCTCTTTAAATTTTTAAACATTAAAAGGAACCAATTATGCATATTTGTAATCTTCGTTAATTAGCTAGAAGTGGTCAAGGTCCTCTTTAATAAGAATAAGACCACTTAGAAATTATCCTAATGATTTGCAATCCTTATTTGTTTTTAATATGTCTTATGTTTTTCTATCTCTATTTACCCCCATACTAACGCAATATGTGAGCGAGTTTCACTATTTTTTATGTATAAATTATCCAAGTTGGAGTGGCTTCCGACCAATTTTAGCATAATTTCCCAAGTGTAAGGAAAAAGTGTGGATGTGGTTTTACATGTTTTGCTTGAAAAACCTACAACCTACAATTCTGTTGTAAAAAAAGCACCCGTTTTAGAAGTATCAATCATTATTTCTAGGAAAACTAGGCAAATTTACTCGTTTAATATTAGCCATTGTTATTTTAGAAAAGTCCTTTTTTCCCTCAAATAGCTATCATTCTTTCTCTCACTCCACCCTATATAAAACACATTTTTACATGATAAACATAACAACAAAAATTACAACAACAATAAAAAGTTGAGGAAAAGAATATAGAAGAAATGGCCAGGAAACTTAACATTGCTTTGGCTTGTTTTCTTATTGTTAATGTAGCTTTCATAATAAATGCACAAACTTTAATTCCTGCAAACGAAGCTGAAGTTGAACCTTGGTTTCAAACTGCTGTGAAACCGATCAGGTATACATGTTATTCCCAAATAATGTGGCCCTTTCCCTCTCTATATGAAGAAAGTTAAAGCATTGTGTTTTATCATTTTTCATGAAAATTGAACCGATTTAAGTATTTGATATTTGTTTTTTTTATCCAATAACATAGTGTGTGAAAATATGAAATTTAAATTTTCAACTAAAGTCATTTAATTTATACCTATCACATTTATTGATCTGATGTATATAATAAGAACCTAAATATTGTTTCGAAGTTTTGTGGCAATATATAGACTTTTCTAGTTTCTATGAACATATCCTATCAAAAAAAAAATTATTTCCATGAAAATAATTTTTACTTAGTTAGAAACTGCTTCATTTATAAAGGAATTTATGATAGTCAAATTTTGGTGAATGTTAATGAGAAAATGAAACAAAAATTTATAAAGAGACCATCTTTAATAGTGTATCTTTTTTGGAAAAAAAAATTAATAAATTTTGTATGTAATATCAATATAACAATTTTAGTACATTTTATATGCATGCTTTCGTATTGAAGTTACAAACGTAAATTTCATTCAAATGACCATACTATTTTTATTTTTTACCTTTCCATAGTGCTGCAAAAGCAACATTAGAACCTAGTGTAGTAGCAGCTGAAGACGGTGGGGTAGAGACTATTGATGTAAGACAAGATGGAAGTGGAAAATTTAAGACAATATCTGATGCTGTGAAGCATGTTCAAGTCGGAAACAAGAAACGTGTAATTATTACAATTGGTCCAGGAGAATACAGGGAAAAGGTTAAGATTGAAAGATTTCAATCATATATAACTTTCTATGGAACTGATCCTAAAAATAGACCGACTATAACTTTTGCTGGGACGGCTGCTCAATATGGAACTGTTGATAGTGCAACATTGATAGTAGAGTCTGATTACTTTGTTGCTGCAAATATAATTATTTCGGTATGTAACTCTTCTTTCTCTCCCTACTAACTACTTCAAATTTTCAATTTTACATTGTTAGCCTTTTCAACTAACAAAATATTAATTTATAATCCATTGGCAACTTTGTCGTTGAACTTTTGAAAGCAATATTAGAAAATCATATAGGACGATAAAAGAAAAATGGTCAGCTAGTATACTACGCCGTTTAGATAATGTTTGAACATGAAAAAATTGACAAAAGTAAGAGAATTTTTTTTTATAGGAAAGTTTGTCGATATAATATATAATGTATGCTATTTGGATGTCATAGATGAAACAAAATTTGGCTTTCTCTGAAGTTAATTCAAATCACAAGTCCTTTTTGTACAAAGCAATTAACTCACTATTATTATTGATTTAAAAAATATATTGAAATTTAAATTGTCTAAAATTTTTGAAGAAGCAACGGATTTATGAATTACGGTAATGTTATAATGTATGTAGTTGTCGAATTACAAAGTAAGAAAAGAAAGTTTGAAATATTATTACATTTAGAAGAATTCCTAAATATTCACCTGACATTTATGCTAATATAATAAAAGGCTTCAGTGTTTAACTCCATTTCATCCACGTGAAATTGAAAAAATTTAGAATATGTAGTGTATAAGATTTGATCCCGTGACTTGAAGCTTACATACTCAAGTCTTAACAACTAAACCATTTGATATTTGGTGTTACCATTTTAAAGTAAAATATTAAAAAATGAAAAATATAATCACCCGAGGCATAGTTGGGCCTAAAAGATCTTTTTCTTCTTTATTTAGCGGTTATATTATGCATAATTGTCTTTGAATGTAGAATTCTGCTCCAAGGCCTGATGGAAAGATGAAGGGAGCACAAGCTGCTGCAATAAGAATCTCTGGTGATAGAGCTGCATTTTATAATTGTAAATTCGTTGGATTTCAAGATACCGTTTGTGACGACAAGGGAAAACATTTCTTCAAAGATTGTTATATTGAAGGGACTGTTGATTTTATTTTTGGTGAAGCTAGATCTCTATATTTGGTAATTTTGAATTTCTTTAGCTTCATTAATAAAACTCATGTCATATAGTAAACCTTTTGACATATATTATTTCTAATCTAAATTTTATTGACAGAATACCGAACTCCATGTTATACCGGGTGATGCAGAGGCTATGATAGTTGCTCATGCTAGGAAGAATCAAGATGGAGAAGGTGGATACTCGTTTGTCCACTGTAAAGTCACTGGGACGGGTGGTACTGCAGTGTTAGGCAGAGCATGGTTTGCTGCAGCTCGAACCGTTTACGCTTATTCTACCATCAGTGACGTCATTAGACCTGAGGGTTGGTCTGATAACAAAGATCAAGCATTACAACAGTAAAGCATCTCCTTCCTTTTTATGTTTGTTTCCTAATATAATAATACTAATTTACTATGCTACTTATAGTGTGAATATCACATATAAATATTTTATATTATTCTACTTTCAAATTTTCAAAGACAAAAATTTAGTAAGAATTATAGCAAACAAAAAACATTATCATAGCATAAAATGATACTTCTACAATATAAACAATAAAGACACGAAAAAAGTAATCTATATAAAATTTGTTTATTTTTCAATAACACCACAAAATTATTAATTCCTCTGCTCCATATCAAGATATTGAGCTTTATTGATCGAATGTATGTAGGACTGTATTTTTTGGAGAGTACGTGAACACAGGTCCAGGTGCAGACATAAAGAAAAGGGTGCCATATTCCAAGAACTTGACCGATATTGAGGCAAAACCATTTATTAGCTTGGAATACATTGATGCTGCCAAATGGCTTCTTCCACCCCCCAAGGTGTAAAATCTGTTAGCTTGGTAGCAAAAAGGAAAAAATGGTTTTCCTAAGATTCCTAAGATTTCCATAAAGTATGCATGTTCAATGATTACGTTGAATGTTCAATAAAGAAATGTAAAAGCTTTGTTATTAACAAGCTTATTAGATAGTTTAATTTATAGCCTTGATTTCGTTTGCCCCTTTGAGATAGTGTGGCAAGATAGTACCGATTTGTATTGTTAATTTTATTTTATAAAAATAAGCCTTTAATAAACAAGGTAACTTTATGTAGCTAAAAATTTTAGTTCAATGTCTTTTTTTCCTATATTTTGTTCTCATGGTTATATGCATTTTCTTCCAAATTCAATTAGAGCATGTTCTCTTCATCTTATTTTTTGCATATTTTCAGAAAAAATAATAAAAGTTCAAAAAAGATGACAAGTGTTGTAGCCTAACATCTACGGTTCCTTTGAAGACACCTGGGCTCATCAGAGCCGTACACGTGTCCTCCCCTAGTTAATAGAGAAAAAAGATTTAATCTTTGGGTTATGCTTAGTTATGCTCAGTTGGGTTAAAAGGCTATTTTTCTGGCCCAAAAGGTAGTAAGAGCCCAGCCCTGTGAGGTGGCTGCAGGAGAGTGGTTGAAAAACCCTCACAAATCATGGCCTGCCACGTATCCTGATCTGATTCTTCAGCCAATCAGAGGCCACTATTCTAGGGCAGATTTTAAGGATAGCTGTCATCTTGCTCTCATTATAAATACCCCAGAAATCAGGTTAAAGTTCATTCAATGCAAACAGTGCAAAGTTACTCTGAAAAAATACTCTCTCACTTTCTCTATCTATCTCTACTTTCTCTTACAACTCCTAATATCTGACTTAAGCTTCGGAGGGGGAACCACCACCCAAACCTCGAGGGTGGGTCCCTTTTTGCAGGTTCGGGAACGAAGCTCAGGCTAATGACTAAGCTGATTTAGGCATTGTTGCACAAGTCTCCAACTGAAGAACATCTAAGGGATACTCGTTTACTTGCTAGACAAGAAAGCTCAGCCTACAGCTTACTTGTTGGACAAGTATAGGACGAAACATTTGGCGCCGTCTGTGGGGAGACGCAACGATGACTGATTGTCAATCGTCCAACATTGCCAGAAACTGAAGTCTTCAGGTTAATGTCGAAGACACAGTTGAGCACGAGAGACCGCCTCGAGGAAGGGATAGACTTCCAACCATCGTCCATGTCCCTGGACCAAGCCAGCAGCCGGTCATTCAGGAAAATCTTGAACGTCTAGTGACGGCTGCCCATCTAGACAACGTCCTGAATGACTTTCAGACTAAAATGGCAGCAGTCGTCCAGGAACAGATTAGGAGCAACATGTTGTTCTTCCATCATAACCCGGAGCCAGCCGTCAACAATCAAGCTCCTCCTAGGGGACGTTCCCAAGAAAATCGTCCAGGTCCTAGTCGACTGTTCGTCGGGGAATCCTCTAAGAGGGCGGCAAGAGGAAAGCGACAGAGGACGGTGATCGCGGCGAAGGCAGATGGACTGGAATCTGGTGGTGAGGACTCAAGATCAAGCTCGTCCAAATGGACATCGAATGGAAACAGACGCCAGGGATTACTTAGAGGCAAAGAGGGCTGCAGCTTTGCAACGGTCGGCTACTGGCTCTACCCCGTATTTGAGAGACCCTCCTTTAAGGATACCATCCAGAACAGAGGGAAGAAGTTTGGGTCCTTCGATTGTTCGTCGGAGACAAGAGAGGACGGTGGTTCAACCAATGGTCTATAAGCGACCAGTACCCGCAAACACTTCATCTAACCCAGTATTGAAGGAGTATCGCAAGGAGTTCATACCCATCGAGGGACAGCTGGAAGCCCTCCGGATCAATTGGCCTACTCCATTCTCGGTCAGGATCATGGAGGCGCCCCTCTTCCCAAAGGTAAAACTCCAAACCATAGAGCCTTTTGATGGAACAACTTATCCTGATGATCACTTGTTTGCTTACAAGCATCAGATGTGCGTCCAAGGAGTAGACAATGCTACTTGGTGTAAGAATTTCCCGGCTATCTTGAAGGGTGTAGCTCAGAAGTGGTTTAATAATCTACCCCCCAATTCAGTCAACAATTTCACCGAACTCAGTGTCTTATTTACTAGTCATTTCGTTGCAAATCGTCAAGAACAAAAGACAAGCATGCACTTGGGCAAGGTCGTCCAAGGACCAAAAGAAGCTCTTAGGAGTTTTGTTAAGAGATTCAATCTGGAAGCCCTTCAAATTCAAGATCTCAATGCCGGAGTGGCTTTTGACGCCTTTATAAGGGGTCTGAGGCCAGGAAGTTTTAAGTTTGACCTTGTGAAGAAGAAGATCAATACTCTTGCCGAGGCTTTAAAGGAAGCTGAAGCCTTTATACATGCCACTGAACTATGTGCGGAGGCAAAACTTCCCGAGTCCAAGAAGCCTGAAGAGGTTGCTCCGCTAAAGAAGAGCAACCCCAAAAAGGCCGAGACTTGGGCCATAACCTCTACCACTACTTCGTCCAGAGGAAGAAACGAGAGGAAAGAATTTGAGCCTTCTTCATCCAACCCCATCGAATTCAGCAAGGACCAATACTCCATTCTCATGGAGATAAAGGACCAATATGAGCTGAAGGCTCCAGCTGAGATGAAGACTCCTTATAGGAATAGGGACAAGAGCAAGTATTGTCATTTTAACAAGGATTGCGGTCATGAAACAAATGAATGTAAGCACCTTAAGAGAGCTTTGGAGGATCTAGCCCGAAAAGGAAAGATGAATTCATACTTACCCCAAGGGGGAAAGAAGTTTCAGAGGATAGACGACCGTCAAAGCAAGAAGAAGGAGAGTGAAAGCGCTGATGAAGATGTAGTCCTCGTTATTGCGGGGAGGATTTTTGCTTGGGAGGACCAACCAATAGAGGTCACAAAAACTACCTTAGGGAACTCGGCCAAGTCTTGCTAGCTGATCAGACAAAGGCCGAGCCCTTCCCAAAAGTCGTGGTTAGTGAGCAAGATCAGGGCAAGCTGAGGACCCCCCACGACGATCCTTTGGTGGTAGAGATGAAGATAGCAAACCTGAGAGTAAGGAGAATTATGATTGATACCGGAAGCTCTACGGACATCATTAGTGCTGATTGCTTGTCCAGACTAAAGTTTGACGAAAAGAACTTAGTTCCCGTCCACCACCCCATCATAGGGTTTGGGGGAGGAGTCGTCCATCCCATGGGAACAGTCACGTTGCCCGTCCGAGTTGGTGAGAAGGATGCCTCAAGGACTTTGTTCATCAAATTATTGGTTGTCCGAAATTTGACAGCATATAATGTCATACTCGGACGACCCACTTTGAATCATGTTAAAGCTGTAATAGTAACTCACTTGATGCTTATGAAGTATGAGTGTGATGATGGCAAGATTGGCTCCTTGTTTGGAGACCAGCAGGCGGCTAGAGAATGTTACCTAACCACCCTCAAGTCGTCATCATGGAAAGCATGTAAGGAGGACCAGACGAAGACCGAGGGCGGAAGGAAAACGTCTGAAATTGAGAAAGATAAGACGAAGGTGGCTGGAGAAAGGAAGGCGTCCGAAAATGTAAAGGAGCCTAGGATGACCATTGAGAGTCCTCAGACGCCAATTGCCCCCTCAAGGAAAACGTCTGAACATCTTCCTAGCAAGAAAAGAAAGTATGAGCCCATAAAGGAAGAGCCTCCCTCGTCTAAAGAAGTGATGGGCATCATGGGACTGGCATTTGAACGTCCAGAGGCCTGTGGAAGCTCCTGAAGAGGTAGTGTTGGATGAAGCTCGTCCAGAAAGAACCCTCAAGATTGGGTCTTCACTCAGTCCGGGCTTGAGAGGTCTTCTAATCAGCTTGCTGAAAGAATTTCAAGACGTGTTCGCTTATTGTGTTGAAGAAATGCCTAGAATTGATCCAGATTTAAAACCGATTCGTCAGAAGAAAAGGCATTTAGGACCGGCCAGAAATCAGGCGGTCGACCAAGAAGTTCAGAAGTTGTTGGAATCAAAGTTCATCAGAGAAACTTATTATCCAGAATGGATAGCAAATGTGGTCATGGTGCCAAAGCCTAATGGCGATTGGAGGATGTGTGTGGACTATACTGATCTCAACAAGGCTTGTCCTAAGGAAAGTTTCCCTTTGCCTAAGTTGGATGGTAGACTCCACGGCCGGCCATGCTTTGCTAAGCTTCATGGACGCCTATTCAGGTTTTCATCAAATCCCCATGTGGTCAGAGGATCAGGACAAAATGTCCTTCATTACTGAGAAGGGACTGTATGGCTGGTTGAGGATGCCATTCGGCCTACACAATGCTCCCGGCCACCTTTCAAAGATTGGTCAATACCGTCTTTCAGCCACAGTTGGGAAGAAACATGGAGGCTTATATTGATGATATGATAGTCAAGAGTCAGCAAGAGGAAGGTCATGTTGGTAATTTGAGAGAGACTTTCGAGACTCTCAGGAAATACAAGTTAAAATTGAACCCCGGCAAATGCGTATTTGGAGTCTTGTCTGGGAAGTTCTTAGGCTTCTTGGTAGATCAGAGGGGAATAGAAGCCAACCCAGAGAAGATCCAAGCTATTTTAGACATGAAATCCCCGTCAAAGATAAAGGAAGTCCAGCGACTGACGGGTTGCTTGGCTGCCCTTGGACGTTTCTTGTCCAAGTCAGGTGACAAGTGCCATCACTTCTTCGCCACGATCAAGAAAAAGGCCAAGTTTGAATGGACACCAGAGGCAGAGCAAGCCCTTTAGCAAGTCAAAGATCACCTTCGGTAGCTGCCTAGGTTGGTCAGTCCAGCTGAGTGAGAGAAACTATTTGTATACTTGGCTGTGTCCACTCAGGCAGTGAGTGCCGTCCTGCTGGCTGAAAGAGAGTCCGTGCAAGTCCCCATATACTTTGTGAGTCATGTGCTCAAGGATGCGGAAAATCGGTATACTCAAGTTGAGAAGTTTGGATTGGCCTTCGTCATGGCCAGCCGAAAGTTAAGGCCCTATTTCTTGGTGCACAGCATACTCGTCTATACTGACCAACCTCTGAAGCAAGTTCTGCAGAAGATGGAAGCTTCCGGACGAATGCTAAAATGGGCTGTTGAGCTTAACATGTTCGATATATCATTTGAACCAAGGAAAACCATTAAGGGGCAAGCCTTGGCAAATTTTATAGTTGAACTTACTCGGCCAACCATAGAGCCAATATCTGATCCAGCTGAAGGAAGGAAGCATTGGACGCTCATGGTTGATGGGTCGTCCACTGTCAATGGATGTGGGGCAGGAATCATTTGCCAATCTCCAGAAGGAGACAAGTTTGAATATGCGCTAAGGTTCCAATTCCAAGCGTCCAATAACGAAGCTGAATATGAAGCACTTCTAGCTGGAATCAAAATGTGTAAAGCGGCAGGAGCTCTGGAAATTGAGGCCAAATCAGACTCACCCTTGGTCGTCAGTCAAGTCAACGGGGACTTTGAATGTAAAGAAGATCGATGAGCAAATATATGCGTCTGATCAAAGATGAGATTGAGCCTTTGAAACGATTTGTTCTCGACCAGGTGCCAAGGTCAGAAAATCATCAAGCAGATGCTCTCTCTAAATTGGCCAGCTCGGCTGAAGGAGATGCGCCAAGAACAGTGTTTTGGGAAGTGAAACCCAAAAAGAGCATTGATCAAGAACAGGTTATGTTTCTTAGCCGAGGGGCAGTCTGGATGGAGCCTATCATAGAATACAAGAAGACGGGACGGTTGCCTCCGGACCCTGTAGAGGCTAAGTATGTGAAGGCTAGAGACAAGTGGTTTGAATTATGGGATGAGACTCTTTACAAGAGGTCATTCAATCGTCCTCTCCTCAAGTGCATCACTAGGGAAGAAGGTCTAGAGGTTCTGAAGGAACTCCATGAAGGAGCTTGTGCATCTCACATTGGGGAAAGAGCATTGGGAGAAAAGGCTTTAAGGACGGGATATTATTGGCCTACCTTAAAGAAAGATGCCCTCGTCTATGCAAAGAAGTGCGACAGTTGTCAGAAGCACGGGAATCTGCATCAGAAGCCGTACAACTACCTAACTCCCATCTTATTCCCTCTGCCTTTTGCCAAATGGGGCATGGATATCCTAGGACCTTTCCCTGTGGCCGCTGGGCAAAAGAAGTTTGTGATAGTGGCTGTGGACTACTTTACTAAATGGATAGAGGCTTAAGCCATGCGAGGTATAACAACAAACAACGTCAAGGGCTTTATTTGCAAAAACATTATAACTCGTTTTGGTATGCCACAGTCCATCATCATTGATAATGGCCCACAGTTTGAAACACCTAAACTAAAAGATTGGTTGGCAGAACGAGAAATCAAGGCTCACTTCGCTGCAGTGGCCCACCCACAAGCCAATGGGCAAGTAGAGTCCTTCAACAAGATTCTATCTAATGGAATCAAAAGGAAGTTGGATAATGCCAAGGGACAATGGGTTGAAGAACTACAACTAGTGTTATGGTCTATCAGAACAACCGCCAAAAATTCTACAGGGGAGACACCCTTCATGTTAGTTTATGGCACTGAAGCCGTCTTGCCCATTGAAATTGAAGAACCCACCCTACGAGTCATGTTGTACACAGAAGATGCCAACTGGGCTGCATTACGCACGACTTTGGATCAAGTACCAGAAGTCAGGGGCAATGCCTTGCTAAGAATGCAATTGTACAAGCTGCGAATGGCTCAGAACTTTAACAAGAGAGTCGCTAGACGACCACTCAAGGTGGGGGATCTAGTTCTAAAGCAGATGGAGGCGGTTGGACGAGCTAAAGAGATTGGAAAGCTAACACCAAATTGGGAAGGACCTTATCTGATTATCCAAGAGGTGCGCAGTGGAACCTTTCGTCTCCAAGATCTGGAAGGACGAGTTATACAGCGCACTTGGAACTCAGATAACCTGAAGAAGTACCACGTCTAACTCAATTCATCGTCAGGAACCTAGCTTGTAGTTTGTAGTAAGTCCAAAGTGCCATGGCACATGCTAGAAAAAAGAATTGTATACATGTATCTTGGCATTTAGTCAAGCAAAATTCATATAATACAATTCCTACTTTCTTATCGCCTTTGTTTATTCCCACCAAGTTAGTTCTCTTTGGGGCATTAAATCAGTTACTAGTCTAAAAGAGGCAATAACTTGGAACAAAAACAAAAAAAAACAATAGAGCGTCAACAATACTCTCTTCAATGCCGAACATCACTCCCTCGAGGAGACCGGCCAAAAGTATAACAACCTAAAGGTTGACAATACATAAATGGCAATCAAATTGACAAAATCTATAGTAAGGGAAACGTCAAGGTCTCTAAGAGAAGGCTGACCAGAAATAAGCCCTTAGTAAAGGATACTTACTTTCACCTACATGGATAGCTAAGTAGTAAAGACCCTAGTAAGGGATCACTACTTCCGGACGAGTGTTGTTCCTTCAAGGAAGGCGGCTAAGACATGGTCAGACCATGTATCTAAAGCTCGTCCTTAGCGATTTCTGCGGGCTTGGCCAATGTTAGCCGCTCTCCTTCTTGGTCTATGGCTTGTCCACTATATATGGTTGAGCCTAGCCCAAGAAGGGGGGGATAAGACAAGCCTGTAGGACGAGCTAAAAGAGGGAAGGTCGTCCAGAAATCCAGGATGAACCAAGCAATAAATACTGCAGGACGAGTGTTACCAACTCGAGGAAAACGGCTAAACCGTGGCTAGTCCACAAAGCCATATGAGTAGGCCGCTTTCCCCCTTGAGGCAAGACTCGTCTGAATGTGATGACCATCTAAAGTTCCAAGATGAATGTCACAAAGTACTTAGATACTTATTCGAAAAATTCACCATCGTCCAAGGACAAGGATGGCAATTTTAACTATTTATTTTGCAAACCATCCAAAGTTTCAAGACGAATGTCCCTAAGTACTTAAGATACTTTTTCGAAAGATTCACAATCGTCCAAGGACAAGGATGGTAATTACTCCAGGATGTGTTTTGCAAATCGTCCATAGACCCTCGACCGTCCAAGGGCAAAGATCAGGGTTGACAGGATTGCTCTATCTGAACTACGTAAACTGTCCAGAATTCAGGACGAGTCTCTTCTTGTACTTGGATGTATTTTGAATAAACTTATGATCGTCTAAAGGCAAGGACATTATTCAGGTACAGGTCGTCTAAAAGCCAACATCTGTACGGGTCGTCCAGAATTCAGGACGAGGCTCATTTGATACTTGGTCAAAATTTTAATAAAAATAGGGGGGAAAGACAAGCAATTGGCAAAATATCCTTCATATATATTGGCAAAAGATTTACAACTTAAGACTGAAGAGTTAAGGCTACAACGGCAGACAAGCCAAGAAACTTAGAAAAATAAACCAAAAACTAGGCATCATTTTCAGCACGAGTTTCTTGGTCGTCTTCAGGGTTCTCCTCCTCAACTGCAGCTTCGTCGTCGGAGTCCAAAAACTCCGGAGGTTCCTCGGCGCATACCATAGCACGATGGACAGTCTGTTGATACTCCAGACGACAAACGAAGCTGGGGACCTCAGCAGCCTCAGCCAGCATCTCAAAGGCCTTGACGGCCCAGTCCTTAGACGTTTCGACGACTTGAGCCAATCCTTCCTTGGCATCGTCAAAGGCCTTGGCCGCCTCCCTTTCCAGACGGGCAGTTTTCGCTCTTAGGAGAATGTTCTCCCTCCTCAGTTGAACGGCGGCAAGAAAAGCAGCATCTCTTTCACCCTTCACATCAGTAGAGACAACATTAATAATCATCTTCAGACGGTCTAGCTCCTTGTACAGATCGTTGATGGTAATAAGATAATTCTTGTTTTCTGATTCCAGGAGAGCTGATCTCTTCTCCAAAGCCTCCAGAGATTGACGATGAAGGGTATTAGCCATCTCAATGTCAGGATGGCCTTGTCGCCTGCCGTTGTCGCCAAGTGGACGAGTTGCTTATTCTCTTTTCTCAGCTCCCTCGCCCATTCTTCAGTAAGCATGCTGCGAGCAAAAAGCTGGGACAATAAAAACAAAACAAGTCATTAGACGAGTTACAAAAGGAAAAATATACACAAGTATTAAGCAAAAGCGGCAGTAAGTTATACCTCAGCAGCAAGTTGAGACATGTAGCCCACATGCCCGGCCGATGCTCCCCTTAATCCTTTGATATAGGATTCAAGGTAACACTTGAAGAGCTCCTGCTTAAGCCGATCTTTTTCAGCCTTTGACATTTTGGCGAAAGCAGGAGAAGACTCCTCGTCCGAATCTATGGTAGGAGGAGCTGCGGGTATAGCGGGGCCTTTGCCCTTATCTGAAAGAGGGGAAGAGTTAGTTATCTTGATGGGAAAGACGATGGCTTGTCTATTGGACGGACTCATGGACCGTCCGCCGACCCGCATCGTCCTAACTATATTCGGATAATTCGACGCACCAGACGAGATAGATACCGTCCTAATAGCTAGCGGCATCTGCGGCACCAGCATGGCCACCGAGCCGCTTAAGCCCGGGTAGTTCTCAGCCGCCGTCTCCTGCCCCGGAACAACCAAAGCCAAGGCTGACTCTGGCCTGACTTCAGCTAAGTCAGAAGGCAAAGCGTCCAACTGACCTGTGGGGTCAGAACTCTTCTCCCCTCGGCCGGAACGGCAGCAGAAGGCTCCTCCTTAAAAACCTTATCTTTAGGGGGAGGCATGTCCTTTTCTCCAGCTCCACCACTCGGAGTGGTCTTCTCCGTCTTCTCTCTGGTAAAGCCCTTAGGCTTTTTTGTCGGAGGCTGGTCCGCGGCCGCTGTAGGCCTCTTTTTAGACGAAGAAGACTTCCCTGGTGGAAGTTTGTTTGTAGGAGCATTTTTCTGCAGGAAATGATCAAGTTAAAATGATGGATGTCCAAAGACTAAGATCTAAAACAAATTACAAGTCTTCAGACGAAAATCACGCAAAGAATGAAGCCGTCCCAAAGGAAGACGGACTAAATGACTCCCGTCCAAAGACAGGAAATCACCCCTTCGTCCAGATTATGAGATAAAAGTAATTCAGACGAGAATGGCCCAAAGAAGGTGGCCGTCCAAGCATGGACGCTTTCCTCCTTCAGGTTATCCTCGTCCGAGAAAAGGGACAACGACTTAGACGAGCCCCAATGGTACTCGTCCAAGGACGTTCAGCATTTCAGACGAGAATGGCCCGAAGAAGGTGGCCGTCCAAGCATGGATGCTTTCCTCCTTCAGGTTATCCTCGTCCAAGAAAAGGGACAATGACTTAGACGAGCCACGATGGTACTCGTCCAAGGGCGTTCAGCATTTCAGACGAGAATGGCCCGAAGAAGGTGGTCGTCCAAGCATAGACGTTTTCCTCCTTCAGGTTATCCTCGTCCAAGAAAAGGGACAACGACTTAGGTGAGTCACAATGGTACTCGTCCAAAGGCGTTCAACATCTCAGACGAGAAAGGCCCAATGAAGGTTGCCGTCCAAGTATGGACGCCTTCCTTCTTCGGGTGATACTCGTCCAGAGAAAGTATTCCAATATCTCAGACGAGAATATCCCAAAGGTGGACGTCCACACTTGGACGTTTTCCTTCTTCGGGTTATTCTCGTCCAATGGATGTATGCAGCATTTTCTAAGTCAGAATGATCCTTGTCAAAAAAAAAAGGAAAAAATATATATAGTTACCAGTGTTTCAGCCCTTTTCTCGGCGCTGCTCTTGGCATATTCCATCCATAAATTGTCTGTAAATTTCGACATGCTTATATCACCCGTCCAAGAAGCCTTAAGACGTTTTCTGGCCGAGTCTGCAAAAGAAAGACGAAAAGTGGTTAGTCTGATGTGCTATGGACGAAGAAGTTTCACTTGGAGAATTTGAGTGCATACCTTTATCATCGGCCAACCGCAAGCCGGCGGCAACCAAGAAGTCATCATGGTAAAACATTTCTTTAAAGGGTATCCAGTTAGTTGGTCCCTTAAAAGATCGTTGGCCGGGCCTGGAGTACTCCTTTATTCTGAAGTACTCCACCACCTCTTCGTCAAAGCTATCCTCCAATTCCAGCCAAGACTGGTTCCGCCCAGTATTCGTGACGGATCGATTATAAAATCTATAGCTCTCAGTGGCGTAGTCGTTGGCCGCCCGTAAGAAAATGAAGTCGGCCTTCCAATCGTGCATCTTTGACGGCTTGCCCCAAGCAGTCATGAAGCCCTGACGGTTACAGATGCAGAGCCATGCCCCGTCCACGGCTCCAGGTACCTTAGCCGCATAGTGGATATGAGTATAGGCTTGAAGACGGTAACTCACAGACGGCAATGAACGTCAGGACGTTGTGCCAAGCGTTTGGAGCCAGTTAATTGTGGCCGATGTGGTAGTAATGCAGTATTTGTTCTATAAATTCGTGGAGAGGGAACCTCAATCCCGCGTCCAGGGCAAGTTTGTAGACGGCGAAGTGATTCTTTTGGGCGCTCAGTATCGTCGCGTCCTTATTGGGGATGACCAAGGAGAAGCCCGGCATGGGCATGTAGGACGAGAGATAACTAGGGCCTGGTCCTATTTTCTCTAACCCTTTACGATTAACTAAAATGAAGCCAGGGTCAGAAAGGGGACCTAAGCGTCTTCTAATCTCCGACGAGGTAGTGGAGGCCTCGACTGACCCTTCGGCAGCATCAGATTCACTGCCGTTATTCCCTTCGACGGTTTCCTCCATATCGACGTCCCTGCCAGAAGGACTGGCCTCAGGGTTTATTTCGGAGTCTTCTTAATTATGGTCAGAGAAAGGAGGCCCGCCCAAAGCCTCAGCACTTTGGACCTCTCTTGCCTCATCGGGCACCCGTCCAGTAGATTCCTCCATATCTGAACTATTTGACGGGATTATTACCTTTCGTCTTAGACGGGCCGTTTGCTTGACGCGCGCCAGATTACCCTACACAGGTAAAGACTGGGTCGTTTGACTTTCTCAGCCAAAAGAATAAAAAAGTATATACTCGGCCAGAAGAGGCCCAACTCTAGAATGTGCCGAAGAAGAAGTATCGGTTCTAGGGTCAAGACAAGTTCTTGGTCGGCTAGGATTATTTGACGAAGAAGATTCCATTTTATTGATGTTCTAAGAAAAATTAAAGAATAAAGAAGAATGAAAAGAACAAAGAAAAGATACCTGCTAAAGCGCCTGGACGATTCGGTGAAGAAAGTTGAGGCTGGACGATCTCTCTCTCTCTCTAGAAAAATTTGCAGAGCTTCTCTCTCTAGAAAAATTCATTCGAAGTGCGAAATGATTAAATGTTCTCACACCAAGGTTATTTATAGAGGGGTAAGAAACCTGTGGAACCGGTCAAGAATGACCGAAGAAAGGGTACAACGGTCGGTTATGACCGTTAAAACCCAAGAAAGGGCGCGTCATTTCCTTTGTTTCAAATAAAAGTACCTTGGGTAAAATGCCTTAACCGTCAGATGGGCCAAATGAAGCTACCTTGGGTAAAAGGGCCTTGACCGTCAGATGGGCCAACAGTGAAAACCCTTTTAGGGGCAAATGTTGTAACCTAACATCTACGGTTCCTTTGAAGACACCTGGGCTCATCGGAGCCGTACGCGTGTCCTCCCCTAGTTAATAGAGAAAGAATATTTAATCTTTGGGTTATGCTCAGTTATGCTCAGTTGGGTTAAAAGGCTACTTTTCTGGCCCAAAAGGTAGTAAGAGCCCAGCCCTGTGAGGTGGCTGCAGGAGAGTGGTTGATAAACCCTCACAAATCATGGCCTGCCACGTGTCCTGATCTGATTCCTCAGCCAATCAAAGGCCACTATTCTAGGACAGATTTTAAAAATAGCTGTCATCTTGCTATCACTATAATTACCCCAGAAATCAGGAGAAAGTTCATTCAATGCAAACAGTGGAAAGTTACTGTGAAAAAATACTCTCTCACTTTCTCTCTCTATCTCTACTTTCTCTTACAATTCCTAATATCTGACTTAAGCTTCGGAGGGGGAACCACCACCCAAACCTCCAGGGTGGGTCCCTTTTTGCAGGTTCGGGAACGAAGCCCAGGCTAAGGACTAAGCTAATTCAGGCATCGTTGCACAATTTTTAACTGAAGAACATCTAAGGGATACTCGTTTACTTGTTGACAAGAAAGCTCAGCCTACAGCTTACTTGTTGGACAAGTATAGGACGAAACAACAAGAGTTCAAAAAAAAAAAAAAAAAAAAAGTTGAGGAAAAAAAGTAAAAAAAAAAAGCGTAGAGAAAACAAGACATGTTCAGAAAAGTTTTGAAAACAAGAAAATTTCAGAAAAAAATAAGGTGAAGGAAATAAGACTTTAATATTTTATATTTGCTATAAACATAATTGTTGAGTAAAATATAACTTGTTAATGACCCTGGACATTAGGGAATATTAAATAAATTCACATCAACATCTTTTAGTACTCCGGTCAAAACAGGGGTTACTGATCCGGTTTTGGACCAGATTAGTTGGGCTTGGATCAGTGATAAAAGTCAACTGATCTGGTCATGGGTTTAAAACCGGATCAGTTTTTCCAATAATTGATCCTGTTTTAAGCCCATGGCCGGATCAGTTGAGGGTGTAATTTAACAAAAAAAACTTCTACTACAACAGATACAACATTCCAACCTTGCAACATTCCAACTGCTAAAATTAACGGTTAAAAATCAAACATTCATTCCAAATTGAACATTCCAACATCCCAACTTGATAATAAAATCACAATATCACCATACAAAATTACATACGGAAAGTAAATAAAAAAAATAAACACAAAAAAAAATTTGACATAAATAAACTTAAAGAAACAAACGATAGTAAGTTATGCTGAAAAAGTTGTGTAGTTTATATGAAGACTACCAATTAGGGTCCGTTCTGTTCAACTTATTTTAACTTATATAAGATTTTATAAGATAAGATAAGATAAGATAAGATAAGATAAGATAAGATAAGATCAGATAAGATAAGATAAATAAGATATTCTGTTCAACTTATCTTCACTCATTTCAGAATAAAATAAGATAAGATAAAATAAAATAAGAAAATAAGATAAGATAAGACAAAATAAGTTGAACAGAACAGACCCTTAGTCGCTGATGGGCGGATGGTATAGTGGGACTTCTTTGTGATGTGTGAAATTGTAGTTGCGCTTGATTATGAGTGTTATTTTGTATGCGAAATATAAAAAACAGGTTCGTATGTGGAATTTTGTTCCTGTGAGGTTGGTTGTACTAACTATAATAATGCGTTTAGAAGATCAAGCTTGGTATATGTTTTCCAATCAGTTGCTGCTATATTAGAAAAAACCAGTTGTACTACTTTTATAAACCAATCACATAGGAAATGATAATAAAGACATTGATTTAGTGATTCCTTCTTGTTTAGGCTTCCTTCATGATTTATTTACTAGAATTTTCCGTATTATCATTTTAAATGACAATTTTCAAATGAAAGAGATAATACTCTTTGGAATTTAAAGCTGCCTTACATGATTGGTTAAATTGAGGAAGCAATTCTAGCTTATGAGTAGAAATTTCGAAGCATGAAGATAAATGGAGGGCTTTGTAGTGTTTTAGACTTTGCGGCTAAGAAGCAAAAGGACAAGACATGATTTGTAGATGAATTTTGCTGCTACTACTAGTTTTCTACCCCTTGTCTGATCTAGATGCATAATGGCTGGGGGGGAGGGTGGCAACAACCACTTTAGTTCTCATAATAGTATTGTAATACCCCATATTTTTTAGTATTTATTAAATTAATTAAATATTTATCTTCTAAAATGAATATTTTAAGCAAAAGGTATTTTAGTATTTTCACTCGTTCTTAAATTATTTGGGCGGGAATATAGCGCCAAACTTGATTTGTCAAACTTTTGAGATTTAATCCTTGCCAAAATTTAATTAAATAAGTTTTAAAAAAAATAAAAAAAAATGAATAAGAATTTTGGAGAAAAAAAATATTTTTGAGCCATTTTTGGCCGGCCACCTATAGTAGTAAAGGGGGGTTTTTGTTTTCCTAAAACTTCCAAATTAATAATGGAGGTTAAAAATCTTGGTTTAATCTCCTAATTTATGGTGAAGGTTACAAACTATTTTATTTTGGGAACCTATTATACTCCAATAAATACCCCACACCTGAAGCCATCTTTTCCACATAAAAACTTTGAAGAATCCATACTCTCTCACTTCAAGATTCTTCCTTCTCTTCTTAATCTATTCTAGTTTTATATTTCTTATTCAGGTTTCAATTTTCTTTGGGTTAAGAAAAAGATTTCCATGTTTCTTACTCAAAAATATTATGCTCATGATAGGTCATTCATGTTTAAATTCATGATTAAGTTCATGTGATAAGAATAAAATGAAGTTACTAGTATACTCTTCGTGCAAAATCAAGGTACATTATGTAGCTACATCTTTTGAAATGTGGTTTTATGTGGTAAAGTTGTTTATTGATTTAATGATTGGATTGGTTTAGAAATTTTGTTCAAAATTGTTACAACATTTTATTATTCACTTTTGGAAGAGAAAAAAAGAAATAATTTTATGAATCATTTTTATATGAAAGTTTTATTATCATTTTTGGAAAATTTAATTTATTTTTACAAGCAAGGAAAGGTTTGGTTGGGTTTTATGAACTTTGAATGTTCAAAAAGTTGTTTATGAGAAAAAGAGATTTATTCACGACTTACAAGTCATATTATTATTATTACCGCTTGATTAACATCAAGAAGGGTTTATTCATGACTTACAAGTCATATTATTATTATTATTACTGCTGGATTAACATCAAGAAGGGTTTATGCGTCAAAGCCAACTTCTTGACAATTATTGTCACCCCTTAATATAGATCCGTGATGGGATGACTAGCTTGGGGGGTGTGCACACTTAGGAAAAGGAAGCGGAGATAAGAAGAGGAAGTGTTTTCAATGTTATTGTTAATCCAAACTATTTGGAAAGAGTTTGTTCTTAAAGGTTATTTTTGATTTATTATTAAAGTGTTGGACATATTATATTCTTAAAAAGTTATTCTTGAATTATTAGTGATGGAGTTTTCGAAATATAAATTGATGCGAACTAGCAAAGGTGTTACTTATCTAGTACATTTCGTACTCAGTTTTATACTGATGCGTATTTCCTTTTTCATATTTGGCTTTTCCTGTTTAGCTATTTGGTAAGCAGTTTTGGAGGTGAATTTTGGATGTGCATGGGAGCATATGAGGAAGGGGATCTTCACCTAGATTAGGGTGTTTTATTTTTTTTAAGTTTGAGACAATATTTACCTTTAATAATAAAGAGTTGTTATTATTCTGGTTAAAGTCTTCCGCTTTAAGTTATTTAGTTAGTTAGTAGTTGGTTGCCGAAAGCGTGTTAGTCACGTGGTGGTAATACTCCTAAATTACTCAAATATTATTTATTAAATTATTTATTTTAAAGTGAGTAATTTAGGGTGTTACAAAGTGGTATCAGTTTTTCATGTCTTGCAAAGATAAAAGTTTAACATTAAAATTGATGGGTAGACATTAGATGGGCATATAGAGTTTCACATTTACATTATAAATTGTTATTGTTAAGTTTAATTGTTTTCTTTTTGATGATTGATATAGATGCATCTTACTAGTGTCAGAAAAAGGTAATTTTGGTTTTTTGGAAAGATGAAGGGTGTAAATGTGTTGGGGTGACAAGCTCTATCTAGGATTAGGAAGGCTCTCCCCGACGCTGTGGGTAACTTCCTTACCTAGGAGCTCTAATCACCTTGGCTATTTTATATCCTGAAATCGAGTACACTTAAAATTTTTGAAATCAATATTTTAAGCTATAATGGTGCATTTAGTACAAATCTTGAACTATATTTTTTTTTAGTTAACATATATTAGGATTACTCTTATGATGTTGTTCTTATAATATCTCAATTCTTCTTGCTTTTATATGATTGTTGTTGGAAGCAGAGGAAAATGTTACAAACTATTTAATTTTGGGAATTAAGTACTACCTATTCTACTCCTATAAATACCCCATAACTTAAGCCATTTTTTCCACACAAAAACTTTGAAGAATCCATACTCTCTTACTTCAAGATTCTTCCTTCTCTTTTTAATCTATTCTAGTTTTATATTTCTTATTCAACTTCCAATTTTCTTTGGGTCAAGAAAAAATATTTCCATATTTCTTACTCAAAAATATTATGCTCATGATAGGCCATTCATGTTTAAATTCATGATTAAGTTCATGTGATAAGTTACTTATTGGTCGGTTAGGAGAAAGCTCAAGCATAAAAATAAGTGAAGTTACTAGTATACTCTTTGTGCAAGATCAAGATACATTATGTAGCTAGATCTTTTGAAATGCGGTTTAATGTGGTAAAGTTGTTTATTGATTTAATGGTTGGATTGGTTTAGAAATTTGGTTTAAAATGGTTACAACATTTTATTATTCACTTTTGGAAGATAAAAAGAAGGAATGATTTTATTAATCATTTTTATATGAAAGTTTTATATCATTTTGGGAAAATTTAATTTAGTTTTACAAGAAAAGGTTTGGTTGGTTTTTATGAACGTTAAATGTTCAAAAAGTTGTTTATGAGAAAAGGAGATTTATTCATGACTTATAAGTCATATTATTATTATTACCGCTTGATGAACATCAAGAAGGGTTTATTCATGACTTACAAGTTATATTATTATTATTACCACTTGATTAACATCAAGAAGGGTTTATGCCTCAAAGTCCACTTGTTGGCAATTATTGTTACCCCTTGATATAGATCCGTGATGGGATGACTAGCTTGGGGGGTATGCACACTTAGGAAAAGGAAGGGGAGATAAGAAGAGGAAGTGTTTTCAATGTTATTGTTAAACCAAATTATTTGGAAAGAGTTTGTTCTTAAAGGTTATTTTTTATTTATTATTAAAGTGTTGGACATAGTTTATTCTTAAAAAGTTACGACTTAGCAAATGTGTTACTTATCTAGTACATATCGTACACAGTTTTATACTGACGCGTATTTTCTTTTTTCTATTTGGCTTTGCCCTGTTTACCTTTTTGGTAAACAGTTTTGCAGGTGAATTTTAGATGTGCATGAGAGCATACTAGGAAGGGGATCTTCACCTAGATTAGGGTGTTTTATTTGTTATAAGTTTAAGACAATATTTAACTTTAATAATAAAGAGTTGTTATTATTCTGGTTAAAGTCTTCCGCTGCAAGTTATTTAGTTAGTTAGTAGTTGGTTGGCGAAAGCGTGTTAGTCACGTGCTGGTAATACTCCTAAATTACTCAAATATTATTTATTAAATTATCTATTTTAAAGTGAGCAATTTAGGGGTGTTACAAGTATTGCCAATGTCTTTAACAAGTTTATTCTTGAAGGTCAAAGAGTGCAATTTAATTTTTCATTTATTAACATTTACAAAACATTACTCCTTTTGTGCAGATTTATGCTCAATTGATTGGAACTGTTAAGATTGATGCTCAGTGAACCGAAAAGTACTATGCAATTAAGTATAAGAATTTTATGTTACTTATTTATTCTAGTTATGTTTTAGAAATTAGATCCCTTTTACCCAAAGTTGATTGTTCGAGGATGAACCTTGTTTATCCCCCTTTCCCCCTTGGTTGAAGTTGATTGTTCGAGAATGAACCTTATGAACCTCTTGGTGTTGGTTTTTTTCAATTGTTTTTGGCGGTTATTTCTTCATGGTCAAAGAGTAGAAATAAGCACTATCTCAGCTCCTCACAGTGACTAAATATTAAGATCCAATTCACCACCGGAATAAGAATTTACATGCTAATAATGCCATCAACAAAACAATTTTAATTATTCATTCACAAAAACTTTAAAGTTGAGAAATCGTATTGTACTGTGCTATAGAATTTATGGAAAATCTTTATAGATGACATTTGCACAAAATATTCAATTAATCTACTGTTTTTATTCTTTTTCCTTTTTGGTAAATCAAAATTGTGCATGCTTTAGTTATAAACTAAGTGTCTAGAACATTAATAACTCCATTATCGGTGTATATAAAGACAAGAAAAACACATGGAAATAAATAAACAAATGCTATTGAGGTCTTTTTAATTGTGCATAATTTCCAAAATATCCTTAATTAATTAGAACCCCCCTTCATCACTCTTAAACACATGCATAAGGTAGGAAAGATGCCCAATCTCCTAACAGTGACTTATTCGTAATTGAGTTCCCCACCAGAAAAATTACATGTCAAGATAACGCTGAACAAAAACAACTTCGAATATTAATTGATTCCAAAACTCTATTGTTAAACATCCCAACTCCACTAATTATGTTGCAAACTCTATTGAATGTGGCATTTGCAACCAAACACATAATATAGTTCAGCTTTCTAGATGGACTTGGGATATTTGACAAAACATAAGACATACCTCCACAAAATTAACCAAATTTATCGAGATCGAAGTCAAATGTGGCATCATGTTTTAATTTTAAAAGATTTAGAAATATATATTTGATGTAGATCTTGGTTAAAGTTTCACAAGTTATAGGCTCTAAGGGTTCCAATTTAGCTTTTATTGAACAAACTTGGATGAATTTAATGGTTTCATTATATTTCTTGATTTAAAAGATGGATCATTATGAACAAAGTTAAAAGTCGAGTACTTTGATGAAAAAATCAGCAAGGTAGTTTGAATTAAATAAGAATATGAAGAACTCTGGCTAATCTAAGTCAAAGATCAACTAGATTTTGTGGATTCACTCCTTAAACAAGTTTGAATTCTCTCCAGAAACAATAATTCACAATGAATTAAACTCAAAAACATTCACTAACTTTTATTAATGGTCGAATAACAATATAAATACTACAAAGAAACCTAAACCAACTAGAACTAGGAGTGCTTAAAGGATAAACATGAATAACAAACAAAAACTCTGTCAGTACAATCACACGCCTAAAACACTGCTAAGCATAATTAAAGTCCTATGCAATTCAAACTCTCAAACAAACTAAGGCCTAAAATAGGAAAAACCCTCTCAACTATATAGTTAGTTGAGACAATATTTATTTCTAATAATAAAGAGTTATTATTATTTTGGTTAAAGTCTTCCGCTGCAAGTTATTTTATTAGTTAGTAGTTAGTTGCCGAAAGCGTGAAAATCATTTGGGTAATGCTCCTTAGTTACTCAAATATTATTTATTTATTTACTTTAAAGTGCGTAATTTGGGGGTTTTACAAGTGATTTTAATTTTCAAGGACTAGAAAAGATAAAAGTTGAACATTAAAATTGATGGGTAGACATAAGATGGGCATATAGAGTTTCACATTTGCATTATAAATTGTTGTTGTTAAGTTAATTACTTTCTTGTATTCCGCGATATTCTGGTGTATCGATCCATAAATGTCCGATACGATTTGCATAGATGCATCTTGCTAGTGCCACAAAAAAAGGTATTATTTTATTTTTATTATAAGGAAAGATGAAGGGTGTAGATGTGTTAGTTTGACAAGATTTGTCTAGGATTAGGAAGGCTCTCCCCAACGCTGTGGGTAACTTCCTTACCTAGGAGCTATAATCAACTTGGCTATTTTATATCTTGAAATCAAGTTGTAGACACCAAATTTTGAAGCACTTTTTTTGTATAAAATTTTAAATTAATATTTTTGAAAAGAAATAAAAATAACGACAACCGTCAAGTATTGTGGACCTCGCGCCCCGTCAAAGGCATGTTTTGTCCCGGAGCGCGAGTTTCATTCCATCGTATGATTTTCCTTTTTTGCGTGTTAGTCATTCAATTCCGGCTTAGAAATATAATTTTACATAATTCGTAGTCAATAAGTACAACCACAGGTTTAATAATATTATTTGTAGTATAAATGTATAATCATGCTTGTCTTTACTAATTTGACGAATTTTTGTTAATTGTTTTAAGTTAGTCTTTCAAAAAACAAAAAAAGAGTCGCAATTAGGCGCCGGAATTTTAATCATCTCCCAAAATCGGTAGTAATTAGTTTTCTTGATGGTCAAGTCATTGTTCATTGGATAAAGAATAATAATATATTCTTTAACCACCAATCACATCCTTTTATCCATTAGTTAAGGAATAAGAATCATGAAAAAGAATAAGAATAAGAATCAAATCCAAAGTATAAGAGCCAAGAATCCGATTTTTTTCCGGAAGATTCGAGTTGTGCGCCAGGCACATGATCATGCGTCAGGCACATGATCATGTGCCCAACGTGCAACAGCTTCGAGCTCCAGACACAAGCAAGTGCGCCAAGTGGACAGGGCCATTAGTGGAAAAAAGCCCATCCGATACGGTCAAAATCGAGATAACTGATCCCGTTTTGGTCCTAATCGGATGGGCTCGCAGTAGTTCGCAATGATTAACTGATCCGGTCTTAACAAGCAAGTTAACTGCTCCGATTTGGACCCAAAATCGGAGCAGTTGACCACAAAAAAAAATTTGTATTTTTTCATAATTAATCGATACAAAATCAATAGTATATATCAATACTCATTTTATTAAGCATATTATGCTCAATTGAAGCATAAGAATACTTTACAATATCTATTAAACTTAGCACCCTAATGACAAAGCTTAGGTACCTTAAACTAGGAAATTTTCTCTAAGTTCTAGAACTGGGAAAAAGAAAAGAAGAAGCTTGAGATGTCTGAGCTTGAGAATGACAAAGCTTAGGTACCTTAGACTAGGAAATTTTCTATGAGCTCTAGAACTGGGAAAAATAAAAGAAGAAGCTTGAGATGTCTGAGCTTGAGAAGTAGGTAATCCTGTCTGAGCAGTAGTATGGCTTTGATCAGCAGCAGCTACAGCTCCTTTAGATGTGCTATCTTGGACAGTATCTTGTTGTTGTACTTGAGATTGCACACCCTGAGAGGCAATGAACTTGTATGTTTCTAATTGTGTCTGCCAATGCTTTATTTGACTCCAAAAGTGGCTGTGACAAATAAAAGATAGATTCACAATAAGAACATAATCACCATACAACCAGCCAGAAACTAAGTATCATTTATATAATGGAAGGCCTAGCACCTTGCAATTCGCTTCAGACACCCTGTAGTTATCATAGGGAGAAGCATGTGTTATGCTAACAACATAAGTCAGACAAGGCTTGCAATAAAGGTGAGTGCACTGCGCCTGCAAAGCGTCATATTCTAAGATGAAAATATACATGTACTACTAACTTAAGTAGGCAATTGAACACACAAAAACTCTGTCTTACATGATGCAGAAGGTTTAACGAATAAATTTACTGTAATTCCTGAACAAAATAGCAACTTACCGGACTGATTAGCCTATTTCAACTTGTATTTGATCACCTTTGACAATTCCAAGATCTCTTCTGTCTACGATAAGCATTAAAAATAAATCCTATAGAACATGATACCAATAGGGAACACGTAGGGTTTCAAAAAAAGGCTTCATCATTACTTGGGTTACCTCGGACACGTAAATTGCTATAGCAGCTTTAGCATCCTCATCTACGAGACGCTTTAGAGCTCTAGTAATTTTTCTGTCACATTCAATAATAAGCCTGTATATGACATCCTCCAAATCCCTGTCATAGTTATCAACACTCTTGGCCTTTGCTTCTTCATATCTAATATGAGTTAGGAGCTAAACAAACAAAACTGATAGGGATGTAATATCCATCTTCACTACTGCCTGCTGCCAAGCAGAATTACCCAAAGAAGTTCTAGAGTAGGTGAAATCGGGGGAATGCATTAAAGGAATGAACAGCAATCAGATACACAAACTATATGCCGACAACATGCAAATAAGTAATCAAAACTCCTACCAGCTAACAGCAATTACTTCTTAAACTTGAAAAGATGAACAAATTATAAAACACCACAAGACAAGCAGCTTGTCCTTTGCCTCACAATATATCGCCAACAAAATGCAGGACCAAATAAATCACGATGACATTACAGACAGTGGTGGACACTCAAACAATTAGTCGTAGCCTTATGATAAGGACAAAAAGTGACTCTACAAGTTTCAGAAATTAAACAATTCTTATGACAACCAACTAGCGTTGCTTCAATAATAGGAAAACATACATGTTATGAACTCCTCAGAAATATACCTAAAGAAAAATATACACTACAATCCTTTCAAACAACGGTTTCATCATCTAAAATACTCCTCATATAGTGAAGTGCATCATGTTTCATTGACTACGCCTACACCCCATCCATCTTCCAAAGAGAGATCTTCACCCTATTCTAAATAAAGAGAAATCAATATATTTCCCATAAAAGATATATTCCAAGAATACAAACATGCAGTGTATTTAGCAGTAAATTTCTCATAAATAACCATAACGATGAAAGTACGAAAGCAAAATGAGCAAAAGGATACTCTTTCCGTAATTGCAAAGAATGCACCTTTGGACAAGGCCCCATATCTATTTTCTGAAAAATACAGAATCAGCTCAGTTAAGTACTGTAGTATTATTCAATGAAAGCAAAATAAGCAAATGAACAACTTTGTTCGACACCAATACATAAACAAACTAAGGAATAGATAACAAACTCATAACTGGAATCATAACTTGAATCATAATGATAGATGCAGGCTGACATAACCCAAAAATAATTCAACAAAGCAGAGGCCAAGCTCAGGCTCCTAGAGCATATCCAAAGGGATAGTGTTCATGTTGCTCCAACAAGCTTCGACAGCCCCTGCAGAGTCCCCCCTGCACAGTGCCCCCCCGCCGCCCCCCTTGCACAAGCCCCCACCCCCCCGCACAGGCCCCCCCGCACAGGCCCCCCGCCCCCACCCCTTGTACAAGTCCTTATATGCTATATACCTTGTAATGGTTTGTAACTCCTAGTCCTCATGCAAAACCATCCCATAGGACTATCGAGGTGCCATAACAGAAGACAACTTGAGTACCGCTGCACATAAAAGAAACATATGTGGAAAAAGGGTTTGACTCATAGAATATCTAATACAGAACCTTGTTGCACATATGTGTCTAGCGCAAGTTCTTGCGCCCCGCGCAGTTGCCTAGTCAGCTTTTCCTTCACGTTTTTCGATGCATTTCGACGTATTAGGATGTGTTTAGGACAAGCTGAAATTCATATTTTGCTTCATTAGTGTAAAGATCAAAATCAAATCTAAAGAGAATAATAATATTGGTATTTACAATGAATTTGATGATGTAGGAAGATTTGAGAGGATTTAGTGATGTCATTGGTGTGATGTCATTAAGATAATATGGGATGTTTAAAATCAGATTTTGGGGTGAAAAATCTAATTTTCTACCTTCTTCAAACCCTAATTTATCACCTCATTTCCTTATAAATACCCCCCTCTTTTTACTTCACAAAAAAAAAACTTAACTCCACAACTTCTAACAACTATTCTCAATACTACTCTCGTCCCTCCTTAATTCCTCCCTCTAAGAAAAATATCATTCAAAACAGAAAGCAAAAGTTATAATTAGTAAGTAAAGAAGTTCATCAAAAGAAAAACACAAAAAAAGGGTTTAAGTTAGTAATTAAGTGGATTTAAAAACTCACTTAGAAATTAAGAAAATCACAAAAAAAAAAGTAGAAAACTTTGCAAAATGAAGTGCATCATTGAGTTAGCAAGGTAAAGTTAAAGTTTCCTCTTATCATTTTAAAATTTTGGAGTGATTTGGGTATGTGGAAGTCCTAATAGGTTCCCAACCTTAAATCACCCCACCTAGAATAGTCAATCTAATGGGGAGACTCTTAGGAAATATGTGCTTATGTGATTTTTGTTAATCAAGTTGTTATTTATAACCAAAAACATGTCTTCAGAAAAAAATTCAAGTAGAGTTGTGCATAAACATCTCCATAAAAAGAAAATGTGATGCTGTAATTATGGTCAGTTTTAATTTCGTACTTCATTTTATTTTTCGTCTATATTATGTGAATTGTTAATATGACTTAATATTTTTCCTATGAATTTCAAGATGTTTCCAGTAACTGGGATTCGGAATTTCTAAAAAATAAATTTTGTACAGTTAATTAAAAATCATACAACATTGTTGTGCAAAGCTAATTTTGTCTAGTACCACATAAGCTTGTTTTGTCAATAAAGTTTAAAATAGGCTCATTTAGACAAAACCAAAAAAATCAACTTTAAAATAGACATCAGTAACTATCTAAAAATATAAATCATGTTCATATGAATTTTATACAATTTTATATCATTTTTACAAAAACGTTCATGCAAATCACTAAATTCCATAAT
Source organism: Beta lomatogona (assembly GCA_947646795.1). NCBI lineage: Eukaryota > Viridiplantae > Streptophyta > Magnoliopsida > Caryophyllales > Amaranthaceae > Beta > Beta lomatogona. Next base: position 360,122 of record CANSNZ010000230.1, read on the forward strand.
ACTGATTTTTACTTCAATTAAGAAAAAGAATAAAAAAAGGTCTTAGAAATGTCCTATTCAAGTGAAAATTTTCATCTAGTCTTTCAAAGTGTCTAGAATGTTCATACCAAAATTCACTTCAAAGTAAGTTCAGTGAGTTGGATTCAAAGAACACATTGGATAAAGGTTCTGTTTTGACTAGGTTTAGCATAAAATTCACCATAATTCTAGCTATCACTAAAAGCTTGTGAAATTTTGACACAGCATAAAGCAGTAACTAACCTATCCATAGGTATATCACATGCTTAATTTAACACTTTGTACAGAAAGTTATGAATTTATAAGTCAGTACAAGAATAAAAGTGCAGTCTGGAAAATGAAATGAAGTGATTAACTCAAGTTTCATAAATAATGTTTTCTTTTTATACGAAAATGTTAATTAAAAATCATGAAATTTTATGTTTCACTTAAAATGGTTCATTTTCATTATACAAATAAAAATCAATAAATATCATCATAAATAATCAAAATTAAAGAGGTTAATTAATCTCTAATTTTCACAAGTGTAACAAGCATGAATTCCAAAGGTTCATTCAAGAGGATGCACATCAAGGAGCATCATGGTGAAGATCAAGATTGAAGACTTGTAGATCATAGAATTTGTACATATTGTTGTAATAATAGTTTTTGTAAATAGTTATTACATCACTCAATTAATGAAAAAATATGGAGATGTTTATGCATAATTTTCATAAATAGTTCAACAATTCTTTTTTGAATATAATGAGCAACCAATATTATAAATTTTGCATGTTGGGTCCAATATGTCATAGTATATGAATCAAATGACCCAATCTCAATTAAGAGGAAAAATTGCAAATCTAACTAAGTTAAATTGTATGATGGTCCTTCTTACATTTTAAAATTGTTCTCCATCTTCAAATGGATCAATCATATATAATTTGACATAATTAGATTGGTAATTATGATCTCCGAATTGATTTTAGGCTGTTTCACGTGTCTCACTTTAAATGGCCAAATTCTAATTAGCCAAACATAATCTACAAATTTGATCTCAAATTGATCATTTTTCTCAAAATGATTTAATAATCTTCAATTAAGATTAATCCTCATCCATCCAAAACCCTTCAATTAGGAAGCAAACATGTCTTCCCAAGACCTCTTGAAAATTATAAATGTGATCACTAACTAAGGTGGTTATTTCAATCCTTGATTAATCGCTAATTAGGGCGATTAACTCAAACTTTCCATTTAATCACTAATTAGGGTGATTATCTCCAATCATTAGTTAATTAGGGTGATTATCTCCAATCATTAGTTAATCACTAATTAGGGTGATTAGCTCAAACTCTTCATTTTAATTACTAATTAGAATGATTATCGTAAACCATGGTTAGTCACTAATTAAGGTGATTAATTTAACCCTTCTTATTTAATCACTAATTAGGGTGATTATTTTAAACCTTGAATAATCATAAATTAAGGTGATTACTTCCTTCCTTCATTTTAATGGCTAATTAAGGTGATTATGCTAAGCCTTGAATAATCACTAATTAAAGGGATTATCTTAACCTCCAAGTTTAATCACTAACTAGGGTGATTATCTTAAACCTTGAATAACCACTAATTATGGTGATTATTTCCTAACCTTCATTTTAATCGCTAATTAAGGTGATTAATTTAACCTTTCATATTTAATAACTAATTAGAGTGATTATCTTAAACCTTAATAATCGTTAATTAGAGCGATTATTTTTCTCATTTAATCACTAATTATAGTAATTATCTTAAGCCTTGAATAATCACTAATTAGGGTGGTTATCTTAACCTCCATCTTTAATCACTAATTAAGGTGATTATCTTGATCCTCCTTCATATTTAATTACTAATTAAGGTGATTATTTTAATTGGAATGATTTCCCCAGAAGATATTATTTTGGATGAAGCTCATCCAGAAAGAACCTTGAAGATTGAATATTCTCTCACCTCTGAGTTGAGGGGCATTTTGATAAATTTGCTCAAAGAATTTCCAGATGTGTTTGCCTATAGTGTCGAGGAGATGCCTGGAACTGATCCAGATATAAGCGTCCACCGGCTAAATGTTGATCTGAGCTCAAAGTCGGTTAGTTAGAAGAAAATCAGGCTATTGTCCAAGAAGTGCAGAAGTTGTTGGAATCACGATTCATAAGAGAGACGACTTACTATCCAGATTGGATAGCTAATGTGGTCATGGTACCAAAGCCCAATGGCACATGGAGAATGTGCATGGACTACACTTATCTCAACAAAGCCTGTCCTAAGGACAGTTTTCCTTTGCCTAAGTTAGATCGGCTAGTGGATTCCACGGCTGGCCATGCTCTGCTAAGCTTCATGGACCCTTATTCAGTATTTCAAATCCCCATGTGGCCAGAGGACCAGGACAAGACGTCCTTCATTACGGAGAAGGGGTTGTATGGCTGGCTGAGAATGTCTTTTGGCCTCATAAATGCGCCAGCCACCTTCCAATGATTGATCAACACGGTCTTCCAGCCACAATTGGGAAGAAACATGGAAGCGTACATATAGATGATATGATAGTAAAAAGTCTGCAAGAAAAAGACCATGTTGGTGATTTAAGGGAGACTTTTGAAACTCTCAGAAAGTACAAGTTGAAGTTGAACCCCAAAAAATGTGTTTTTGGCGTCTTAGCTAGGAAGTTCCTGGGATTCCTGGTGGATCGGAGGGGAATAGAAGCAAATCCCAAAAAGATCCAAGCCATTCTAGACGTGAAGTCTCCGTCCAAGATTAAAGAAGTAAAGCGCTTGATGGTTTGCCTAGCGGGTCTTGGACGTTTCTTATCTAAGTCAGGTGACAAGTGCCATCTTTTTTTTCGCCACCATTAAGAAGAAAGCTAAGTTTGAATGGACAGTAGAAGCTGAGCAAGCACTTCAGTAAGTTAAGGATCATCTTCGACAGTTGCCTAGGTTGGTCAATCCAGACGAGGGGGAAAAATTGTTCGTATACCTGGTTGTGTCCCCTCATTCCGTGAGTGTTGTTCTACTGACCGAGAGGGATTCAGTGCAAATCCCAATATACATCGTGACTCAAGGACGCAAAATGTAGATACACACCGGTCGAGAAGTTTGGGTTGGCACTAGTCATGGCCAGCCGGAAGTTGAGACCTTATTTCTTGGCCCACAGTATACTAGTCTATACCGACCAACCTCTTAAGCAAGTTTTACAAAAGATGGAAGTTGATGGACGGATGCTGAAGTGGGCCTTTGAACTAAACATGTTTAACATAACCTTTGAACCAAGGAAAACCATTAAGGGGCAAGCTTTTGCAGACTTTATAGTTGAGCTCACTCGGCTAACTGTAGAACCAATAGCAGACCCGGCCGAAGGTAGAAAGCACTGGACGCTCATGGTAGATGGATCGTCCACTGTCAATGGATGTGGGGCAGAAATCATTTGCCAATCTCCAAAAGGAGATAAGTTTGAATATGCACTAAGGTTCTAGTTCCAAGCGTCCAACAATGAAGCTAAATATGAGGCCTTACTCGCAGGGATCAAGATGTGTAAGGCGACTGGGGCTTTAGAGATTGAGGCCAAATCGGACTCTCTCTTAGTCGTCAGTCAAGTCAATGGAGATTATGAATGCAAAGAAGCATCAATGAGCAATACATACGTCTGAACAAAGATGAGATTGATCCCTTAAAGCGATTTGTTCTCGACCAAGTACCAAGGTCATAAAATCATCAAGCGGATGCTCTCTCAAAATTGGCCAGCTCAGCTGACTGTGATGTACCAAGGATAGTATTTTGGGAAGTTAAGCCAAAAAAGAGTATCGATCAAGAGCAGGTCATGTTTCATAGTCGAGGGTCAGTATGGATGGAGCCCATTATAAACTTCAAGAAAATAGGTCAATTACCTTTAGACCAGGCGGAGGCCAAGTATCACTAGTACAGAATTGACGATTTGCGTCGGATACGAGGCGGCCATTTGCGTCGGACATGGGTCCGACGGCACAGCTCTCGACGCAAATCAGGATACATGATCTGCGTCGGACAAGCATGCGACGCAGAATGCTCACCATTTGCGTCGGACCCCGACCACCACGCGACGCAAATAGATCTTGGCTGGTAGCTGCTGTGGATGCAGGGCTGGACCATTTGCGTCGCATGTTGCTCCATGTGCGACGCAAATGGTGATTTTAGGGTTTTTTTGTTTTTTTTTTCTCAATGTGCATTAGATCAAGACAATGTCTGACTTCTAAACATTCCCAATATGGGAGGTCCCAGAACTTAGACCTTTTCTTGTATAAGTTCTTTGAGACACTTTTAAAGGGCTTGCCAAACACTGTTTCAATATCCTTTACCTGCCTAGAAACATGTTTTCCACGTAAAGGTACATGGGCTTCTCTCATCTCCATTTTTCCGTTGAACAACTTTTTCTTCTTACGAAATGGATGATCTAAAGGAAGCCATGTACGATAATGCAGGTATACATTCTTCCCACAATGATGTAACCGCTCATCAATCATATCCTCGTCATAAATAGGGCATGTCTTTGCTCCTTTAACTATATACCCGGACAAATTCCCATAAGCCGGGAAATCATTAATCGTGCAAAATATCATGGCACGTAATGTGAATTCAGTTTTCGCATGCCCATCGAACATCGAAACACCTTCATCCCACAACAATTTCAGATCTTGAATGAGTGGGTCAAGATACACATCAATGTCGTTTCCGGGTCGCTTAGGACCCGAGATAAGAAGCGATAGCAGAATCAACTTACGCTTCATACATAACCAGGGGGGGCAGACTATAAATGGTCAGTAAAACCGGCCAAGTGCTATGTGACAGGCTAAAGTCGTATCACCTTATCAAAAATAACCTAAAGTCCACTAACAAGTAGTCAGGGAAGTCAGGATCGAATCCACAGGGAGAAAGTTATATTATTGTATCTAAATTCTAATATTATACTAACTAAATCAGTTGAAAATGGGTGTGTGACTAAACTAATAGGCAAATGATAGAACTAAATATGAAAGTATGAATCAATTAATAAAGAACTAGGACTATGGATCACTATGCATACAATTCGGGAAATCAGAGACGAATAATAACTACCCAATAAGTCAATTTATCTAGGGCACATGTAATTTCTCTCGAACATTACCTCCCTCAAAGATCACCTAGCCGCTCTCGCATGATCAAGGATCATTATGCCTAATGACTGAAAGCCTATACGAAATCTCTCCTCTCGAAGTAGATTCAATATTGCGATAATAGAAATACAAATCAAGCCTAATTCATAAATCTAGCATGAATGATTCAATCACAGGAAACAATTGAAATAAAGGATAATTATATTAATCTATTAATCCCTCATTGCATACATAGATCCCCACAATCCTAGAAATAAAACTACTCACTCATGCTTGAGAATCCAACAACAAATTCCATATAAAAATCCATACTTTGAACTATTGCAAATAACTAAGTATTTACTCTAATCAATAATAGAGGAAACAAACAATAATGGAGGGAACAAGGAAGAAGATTACCAAATTAATGAACTATATTGAACTTGCGAATAATCCAAAGGTTTGATCTTGAATCACAATGAAGAGTAGTAAAACTAGGGTTCTTGAGAGAAACTATGAGAAAATAAGAGCTAAAACCCAGATGATTCCAAGATGTTCTAACTTTCCTATTTATACTAAGTAGCCCGAAACTCATTCAATGAGCGCGCGGAGAAGAAGCCCGATCGGGCCAAATAAGCCCGATCAAATCGGGCCAAAACCAGCAACATATATCCAAAACTTAGGCCTCGCCCGATGGGATCGGGCCGCACACTAACTCTGAGCAGGATGCGCACAAGAACGCCCGATCGGGCTTGACAGCGAATCAACGAACGGGCAACGTCGCCCGTTCGGGCCCGCAACAATGCTTGTCCCAGTGGCGATGAACGCCCGATGTCATCGGGCTGAAGCCTGATTCTTCCTTTCTTGCTTCAGACGCCAAGGCTTCACTTCTTCTTTTGTCTAAGGCCTCGGAAAGTATTCTCGGGACCCCGGAACTCATCATATATGTCTTCGAACCTCTCCAGTCCAGTGTAATGGTCAGATAATGGTAAAAAAATAGGGAGATAGCTCCCTAAAACCTGCAATCAGACACAGAACACAAAACCACAACTCGATGGAGAAAGTTAGCATAAAATGGCTCCTAAGAGCGCCATTGATACACATTTTAGCTCAAATATAGGGGGAAAAACACTATATAAAACCATAACATCAAACTCCCCCAAGCTAAACCTTTGCTTGTCCTCAAGCAAAGCATAACATGAATAAGAATAGGATTGCTTCACCCCTCAGATGGAAAAGTTTAAACTCAATTATTTCCAACTCAAAATCATTCAAGCAAGCAAAATTCAAGTTCAGTTGCTCAGATCACATGACTACCAATCACTTAAGTAAACCATCAAACGCAGCTGCCCTACATATCATGCAAATCTTGAAAAGGTGCTCACCGAGGTGTCACTCCTCTCAATTTTGTGGAAGGCAAAATATGTGCCCGATCTCTCACCAACCCAACCATAATAGCCCTTCCCACTCACACTCTCATGTGTTTAGAAAGGTATAATATCGCTCATCCTAATCAGGTCGACTCAAATAACAAACTTAATCTTCAACTTTGGCATATTGACTCAGTATTATTCCAATAAACAATCAAACACGTGCTCAAAAGGTCTTTTTCAGGGTTGTAATGGGGCTCGGGTAAAGGTACGGAAATTATTTAAGAAATGTGGTGGAAAAGCCAAGAAAGGGGAGCAAAAAACACTAGTAGGACTAGGTGTGGTAGAAACAACTCCCATGGCATCAACAACTTAACCAAGATAATAACCAACTTTTGAAATTTCACGAACCAACCAATAATTGTCATTTTCAACATAATTTCCAACACTTTTGAAAGTTAACGAGTGAAGATCGTAGAAATTTTTCAGATTTTTCACTATCAAATTTTTTTCTTTCTTTCTTTCACTTTATTTTTCTTTTTCTTTCTTTTCTTTGTACAAACATATCATTATTTTCCAACCGCCCTACGGAATCAACCACACAATATGATATAAACTTAACAAATGCTCCCCCAAGCTAGGCTTGGGACAATAGTCATTGCAAAGGCTCAAGGTGTGTAATGTGGTTGAATATAGATCCAAAAAGAAGTCATTAGGCTCAGCAGGGCTAGGGGGAAAAATTCATTAAACAACTCTGGGGCTTAAAATTTAAACAAATGAACGCCTCTATCACAGCACATGCCTAAAGTTACCAGAACTCAACGAGTACAACGCCAAAACCAAGATAAGAATGCTACGAGGAACTAACACATAAGAGTAGATCGGATATAGAGATAAATCCGAGGGCTAGAATGAATCCTCACAATCTAACCAATTCAAGCATGCATTTAAAATAGGCACTTTATCATCAAAATTCACTCAAGATCAAGGCAATCATAGATCACATCACAACATCCCAATCACAAATGCCCAACTATCCAGTATAATGAGTTAAATCATTTTTTTTTTCAAAGCAAAGTTCGGGGCACAGGGAAGCAATCAATTTATTCGTATTCAACTCGTATTTTTGTGTTTTTTTTTTCAGCAATATTTCAATTTTTTTTTTTGATTTTTCATTTTTTCAAAGCAATTAAACTACCTTAACTAACCTAAAAAGCAGTAAAAGAGAGAGAAGTACTTACAAAAATCCTCCCCCAAGCTGAACGTGGCAATGGCCTCATTGCAACAAGGGAAAGGGAACGCATGGATATCAGTCATCCATGGAAATGTCCTCACCATCATCATCCTCACCTCCGCCACCCCTACTACTGGACCCTGGCTGGCTGTAATTCGGGTTCCAAGTGTACCAGGATGGGTGGGCATCTGTTTCTGCAATTGTATGCAGTCTGCAGTAGTCATCGTACAGGGGATACGGAGCTAGGTGTTGATCATTGGCCAATGTATCAACACGCTGGCTAAGGCTCTGGAGAAGTACAGTGTTGGCATCAACCTGCTGACCGATGCTCTGAATGGCGGTAGAGTTGGCAGTGATACCAGACTCCATCCGCTGGAGCATGCTCATCATTCCCTGAAAATCAAAAGAAGGAGGAGGAGGAGCAGCAGAATATGGGGGAGGGGGAGAATCAGAAGTAGAGGCAATATCAGAAGGATGAGGGGGGCGGCGGTGAAATGTGCGCTGGGGAATCTCGGGGATGGGGGTGGGAAAGTCGGAACCAGCAATGGGAAGGATTTTTGCTAAGGGACTAGGCAGCTCAATAGAGCGCCTCCCGTTAATGCGCCACTGATATTTATCCCCAGCCCTTTCTTACCAATGGAGACGATCTAGGAAAGCATAATCCATGAGGGTGGATCCTATGGCTGGCTGGTAGCGAGACTCGTGAAACCCAGGGATTTTCCTAGCAAAAAGAGTCACTAACCCCCTCTTTACAATAGCACGAGAGGTCAAGGTACCGTCCGCTCTCCTCTTGGGGTAAGTGGTAGCAATACGCTCCATCTGGAGCGCAACATGATGAGGGATGTTATATTGAAAATGGTCAGGTGTCCCTTTAAGCATGTAGCTGCCAATTAGGTACAGTTCATCCCCCCTTATTAATTGTCCTTCCACCCTCCCAAATAGTGTCTGCGACATAAATCGAACCCAAATTTTAAAGATGGGTTGGTGGATGTATTTGCCCTTGCAGTGTTGTAGGGTGAAGTCATTTCCATCACCTGTGATGGCAAAGTACGTGCTATGATGGTGGTAGTTAGGGGGGTGCCCAATCTCCCCAGCACATTGTACTCGAAGTACCCGTGCAAATTCCGGCAAAGTGAGGTGGAAATCCTGATTGAGCAGTCTAAAGGATACATATGATACAGGTCCAGTTCGGGGTTTGGTAACCTTAAGACTGCTATAAAATTCATAGACCAGTACAGGATAGGTATTAACATGGACGGAAAAGAAAGATTCCATGCCGATTATTTTCATGAAATCTTTGAATTCAGAAGCAATACCCAATTTATTCAAAAATTCAATATCAAGGAAATGGGTAGAGCTCACCTCGCGCCCTTTTAGGCGCTGAAACCGCTCACGTTGCTCTGGCGACGAAAAGATGACATCCGGAAAAGTCTCGTCCCGTGGTGGTGGTGGTTGTGGTGGCCCGGTGCCGGATCCGCGACGCCTCCTTGAATTCATGTTGCTTGGAAAGTGTAGAGATTTCACACTCACTCTAATGGGGGATGATGGGAAGGGAGCTTTTCTCTCACTTTAATGGTGGAATGAATGTGGAAGAGGATGGATGGGAGAGATGGAGTGAAAGAAAAATGAAGAGGATGGAGTGGGTAATTGGTAGGGGAAGATGAGAGGAGTGATTTTTGTGGAGATAGAAGTAGCTTGGATTGGAGGTTCTTAATGGTGGATGGAGAATTTGGGGAAGAAGGCGAGCGATGGGGTTAGGGCTTGAAGAAGAGAGAGAAAGAGATTGAGAGTGAATGAGGAAAAGGAGTGGGGAAAATCCGGGTTTAATGAAGTCGCGACACGCAGCCCGATCGGGCGTGAGAAGCCCGATTTCATCGGGCGACTTTTTTTTTCTTCAGGAGCAGGAACCGTGTTGTGGGCCCGATCGGGCGACAATGCCCGATCCCATCGGGCGTCAGTGTTTTGTCGTTCCAGAACCTGACGGTGTACTGCCCGATCGGGCGAAATGGCCCGTTTCTGTCGGGCGACTTGTTTTTCGTTGACGGACGAACGCCCGATCGGGCGGAGTGGCCCGATTGTATCGGGCGCTTTTCTTTTTTTTTTTGTTCTGGCCATAATTTCGTCGCGGGCCCGATCGGGCAGAGGAGCCCGATCCTATCGGGCTGATGCCCAGATAGCCTTTTTCTCAAAATTTTGCTATCTTTTTTTTTCATGGGAAAACGGACCTAGCTATTATGCGAAAAATTCCTGCACACATATAACCTCAAGGTAATGGTTAGTACCCTCTCACTCTCTCACCAAGACTGCAAAACTAGAAAAATTAAAAACAAAACTATACTAAAAAGAAGAAAAGGAAAGGGAAAATCGGGTTGCCTCCCGATTAGCGCTGGTTTATGAGGGTCCCGCGCGACCATAATGCCGCATCCGTCAAACAGAAGGGGAAGGGGGTTGGAGGTATAATTCCTCCACAGATCCAGCAAGAGCTCTGGTATGATATAGCTTTAAGCGTTGGCCGTTAACTTTGAATTTTTCACCTGTTGCATTCATCACCTCAATAGAACCAAACTTGTTAACATTAGTGACAGAAAATGGACCAGACCACCTAGACTTCAACTTACCAGGAAAAAGTTTTAATCTAGAGTTGTACAATAAGACCTTGTCACCAATTGAGAACTCTCTACTCAAAATTTTCTTATCATGCCATCTCTTAGTGCGCTCTTTGTAGACACGCGAACTATCATAAGCATTCAGCCGGAGTTCATCAAGTTCATTAATCTGCAAAAGGCGTTTTTCTCCTGCTAACTTAGCATCAAAGTTCAGCTCCTTAACAGCCCAAAAAGCCTTGTACTCTAACTCAACAGGTAAGTGACATGCTTTCCATAAACTAACCTGTAAGGGGTGGTGCCAATAGGGGTCTTAAAAGCAGTTCTGTAAGCCCATAAGGTGTCATCTAATTTGTCACTCCAATCCTTCCTAGATTTAGCTACCACTTTCTCCAAGATAGTCTTTATCTCACGATTAGACACTTCTACCTGCCCACTTGTCTGAGGGTGATAAGCTAGGCCAGTCCTATGGTAGACACCATACTTCTTAAGCAGAGCCTCGAAGGTGCGTTTGTGAAAATGAGACCCACCATCACTTATGACAACCCTTGGTACCCCAAACCTTGGAAAGATAATCTTTTTAAACATTTTCATAACGACTTTAGAGTCGTTAGTTGGTGATGCAAGAGCTTCTACCCACTTAGACACATAATCAACAGCAACAAGTATGAAATTATTGCCTGATGAAGAAGGAAAGGGGCCCATAAAATCAATACCCCATACATCAAATAATTCAACTTCCAAAATGGGGGTTTGGGTCATCTCATGTCTACGGGAAATATTTCCCGTTCGTTGGCATGCATCACAAGACTTAACAAAGGTACTAGCATCATGAAATAAAGTAGGCCAGTAAAAACCAGATTGAAGTACCTTAGTAACAGTTTTGGAGGGCCTAGCATGGCCTCCACATGGCAGGGAGTGGGAGTGCTTCAGAATGTCATGCACCTCCCATTCTGGAATACATCGCCTATAGATGGTGTCAGCGCAAAGTTTGTACAGTAGAGGGTCGTCCCAAAAGTACTTTTCAGCCTCATGGAGGAATTTCTTCCTCTGCTGGTAACTCAGCTCTGGGGGAGTCTGTCTACTCACACAAAAGTTGGCGAAGTCGACATACCACGGGGAGACAGAAGTGACTGCCAGGAGCATATCATCAGGAAATGAATCATCAATGGGTAGTCCTTCTTCCATATCTTCATACTGCAATCTGGACAAGTGATCAGCCACTACATTTTCTGCTCCCTTTTTATCCCTGATCTCTAAATCGAATTCTTGGAGCAGTAAAATCCACCGAATGCGTCTAGGCTTGGCCTCCTTTTTGGCTAGAAGGTACTTCAACGCAGCATGATCGGTATAAACAATGACCTTAGACCCCAGCAAATAAGTTCTGAACTTGTCCAGTGCATAGACCACAGCTAGAAGCTCTTTCTCAGTTGTGGCATAGTTAACTTGAGCTTCATCTAGTGTCTTGCTAGCGTAGTATAACTAGGTCATCTGCGTCGCATGCGCTACACATGCGACGCACGCTGTGCTGCATGCGGGAAGTGTAGGTATTTGCATCGGACTGGAGGCCCATCCGACGCATATAGCTTCAATGATGTGCGTCGGATGGTCCTTTTGTCCGACGCACATCATATCTTTTGCGTCATTTGGGCCGCTTATCCGACGCACATATCCGTTCCTATTGTTGTCCTTAGGTTATTTGCGTCGGATATTTAATGCTACCCGACGCAAATTGTACATTTGCGTCATTTCTTCAAGGATGCGACGCAAATAGGCCGACGTAAATCATCAATTCTGTACTAGTGTATGTCAAAGACATAGATAAATGGTTTGAGTTGTGGGATGAAACCATGTACAATAAATCATTCAATCGTCCTCTTCTGAAGTGTATTACTAAGGAGAATGGTCTGGAATTGTTAAAAGAACTCCATGAAGGGGCTTGTGCATCTCACATTGGGGGAAGAGCCTTAGGAGAAAAGGCCTTGAGAACTGGGTATTATTGGCCTACATTGAAGGAAGATGCTCTTGCCTATGCAAGAAGTGTGACAGCTGTCAAAAACATGGAAACTTGCATCATAAGCTGTCTAATTACCTAACTCCCATCTTGTTCCCGCTCCCCTTTGCCAAATGGGGCATGGATATTCTAGGACCCTTCCCTGTGGCCATTGGGCAAAAGAAGCTTGTAATTGTGGTTGTGGACTACTTCACTAAATGGATAGAAGTTGAGGCACTGCGGGGTATAACGACGAATGACGTCAAGTAGAACATCATAACCCGGTTCGGCAGGCCACAGTCCATCGTGTTCGACAATGGCCCACAGTTTGAAATTCCCAAACTAAAAGATTGATTAGCAGAAAGAGAGATCAAAGCTCACTTTGCTGCAGTCGCCCACCGACAATCCAATGGACAAGTAGAATACTTCAACAAGATCCTCTCCAATGGCATAAAAAGGAAGTTGGACAATGCCAAGGGATTATGGGTTGAAGAACTACAACTAGTGTTACGGTCCATTAGAACCACGGCCAAGAACTCTACAGATGAGACACCTTTAATTTTGGTTTATGGAACTGAAGTTGTCTTGCCCATTGAGATTGAAGAACCCACCCTGAGAGTCATGTTGTACACAGAAGAAGCCAATTGGGCCGCCTTGCGCACTACCTTGGACCAAGTACCAGAGGTCAAGGGCAATGCACTATTGAGAATGCAATTGTACAAGCTTCGAATGGCTCGGGACTTTAACACGAGAGTCACTAGACGACCACTCAAAGTAGGGGACTTGGTTCTGAGGAAGATGGAGGTCGTTGGATGAGCTAAAGAATTAGGTAAGTTGACACCAAATTGGAAAGGACCCTATCTGATAGTCCAGGAAGTGAGAAGTGGAACTTTTCGACTCTAAGATATGGATGGACATCCGATATAGTGCACCTGGAACTCAGACACACTGAAGAAGTATCACGTCTTATTCAGATAGCTATCAACAATACTAGTAGTTTGTAATCTCAACAAGTGCCATGGCACAAAAAAAGAGAATTAGAAATGTATACATGTATCTTGGTAGTTTGCCAAGTAAAATTCATATAATACAATTTTTACTTTCTCCTTATATTTGTATTGTTTCTTTATTTTTCTAAAGTCATTCACTTTGGGGCATTTTTACCACTAGTTAGTCTAGTGGTCTAAAAGTGAAATTAACTTAGATAAAATTGAAGAAAATAATAAATGACCTAAATCAAAACTAAAAGAATGAGTCACCCCAAGGGATAACCATTCTTCTGACGCACATTGCTTCCTCAAGGAGATCGGCCAAAATGTAATAAACCTAAAGAACGGTAGGTTACATACCTGGTTAGTTAAATATTGATAATCTCTAGTAAGGGAAACATCATGATCTCCTAAAGAAAGCCGACCAAAAATAAGCACAGTAAAGGTATCTTACTTTCAAAAGCAAGGTCAGCCAAGTAGTAAGGACCTTAGTAAAGGAACCCTTTACTACAAGGCGAACATTACTTTCTAAAGGAAAACGACAAGGACATGATAAGCTCATAACTCAAGGTTGGCAAGTGTATACATATCTAATCTCGTCCAAAATAAGTTCTACATAAGTTCGGCCTTTCCTGGCCGTTCTCCTTCTTAGAATACAGCTCATCTGGAATGTCAGGACAAGCTCAGTCCCAAGTAGGGGGGAAATAGCCAAGCCTTAAGAACTTATAAGTCACTCATTTAGGACGAGTTCCTTTTCTGAACATTTGCACAAAAAATTTGGTGGTCGTCCAAGAATCAGGATGACTTCCAGTTGAATTCGGGCATCTGTTTGAAGATCAATAAACGTCCAAACCTTTTGGACGAGCTCATTTTAACTTGGGCGAATTAGCTCTAAGTTTAATAATCGTCCAGATAATATGATGAATTCCATTTGGACTTGGACATTTGTTTAAAGTACGATCATCGTCCTGACTATAGGACGAGTCTCATTTGAACTAAGGTTCCAAGATCGTCCAGACTCTAGGACGAGTCTCATTTGAACTTATGCTTATTTGAGTAAAGTTCGAAGATCGTCCAGATACTAGGACGAGCCTCATTTGAATTTGTGCTTATTCATTTAAAGCTCCATGGTCGTCCAGATTCTAAGGTAAGTTTGTTAACCCACCATTCGTAAGACGAGCACTTTTAACTTGGCAGTTTTAGTAAGTGTTATGAGGTTCAGACCAAAGACAAACATTGTTAGATAAACTAAGTTAGGTCTCAACGCAGTTTTGAAACAAGAAATTGTTCATAGATGCTCGACAAAAGGTTTACAAGCTAATCTAAGAAGAAAAAAGAAGACTAAGCTACAACGGCAATCAGCCATGATACAACAAAAACTAAGCCTAAAACTAGGCACCCTGTTCAGCAGGAGGTGTATCATGGTAAACGGGTTGGTCCTCATAGACCTCTTGGCTATTATGGGGAGACTCATCCTCTCCTCCGCCTCCTCATCGTCGGAGTCTGTGAAGGTAGGAGGCTCGTCAGCTCTCACCTTTGCCCTGTGAAGATCCTCTTGGAAGAGCAGGCGACGGGCAATGCGAGGATAGTCCTCAGGCTCAGCCAGATTCTCAAAGGCGCTCATAGCCCAGCCCTTGGATGTCTCAATAACCTCATTGAGGTTCGCCTTAGCGTCGTAAAAGGACTTAGCCGCCTCCTCTTTCATACGATCGTTTTTTGCGCACTTAGGAAGAGATTATTCTTTCTAAGCTGAGTGGAGGCCACGAGAGCAGTATTCCTCTCTTCGTTTAGCTCGGTCGAAACCGCGTCCATGGCCAGTTGCCATTGATCCTTCTCATCAAGCAGTTGGTTGATCTTGATAAGATACTGCTTGTTCTAAGACTCCAGTTCGGCAGACCGTTTTTCCCAGGCCTCCCGAGATTAACGGTGCATAGTCTCCAGTAGCTTGCAGTCATGCATGGTCTTGTCCCCAACCTTCGTAGCATGATGGACGAGGTGCTTGTTTTCTTTTCTAAGCTCCCTCGCCCAATCTTCAGCTATTATGCAGCGAGCAAGAAGCTGTAACCATGACAAATGAATACTAGTCAGTAGACAAGTGAAAAAAAATTAAAATGTTACAAGTACAAAACTAAAACAGCAAACGGCTTACCTCTGCTGCAAGCTGAGACATGTAGCCAACATGCCCAAAAGATGCACCCCTTAAGCCCTAGATGTAGGATTCAGGGTAACACTTGAAGAGCTCCTGCTTGAGCCGCTCACGTTTAGCCTTCATCATCTAGGCGAAGGCGGCAGAGGACTCATCGTCTGAATCTGCTAGTGGGGCAACAGGAGCTGCGACTAATCCCTTGCCCTTATCTGAAAATGCGAAGAAGTCAGTTCTCTTGATGGGGATGACTACTGCTTGTTTGTTGGACGGACTCATTGAACGTCCACCAACTCGCAGTGTCCTAACTACATTCGAGTAGTACGACTCACCCGAGGATAGGAAAGAAAATATGTAAGAGGGTGGCATTTGAGCCACCAAGAGAGCAACCGGCCCGGTGAAGGTCGATCCATCCTTAGTAGCCGCGTCTTGCTGAGCCTTTGTCTCATCAGCCGTTCCAGACTGGTTCTTAGGATGATCAGCCGCGTCCAGCTGAGTGGCAAGAAAGGGTAGAGGCTAGGCTGGCCTCTCCCACAAATGGAATAATGGCGGACGAGTCGTCCACCTTCAAAGGCTTGCCCACTGAAAGAGGTTGGGACTCATCTCCCGTCCCTTAGCTGAAGAGAGTAGCCTTCTGAGTGGACGAACGGTCCGTTTTCTTCTTGGCTGTAAAGCCTTTGGATTTTTTGGTAGGGGGTTAATCCCCAGCAACGGATGACCACTTCCTGGAAGCAGCCGGTTTTCCAGTCAACTTCTTGGACGTTGGGGCATTCTTCTGCAAAGAGAAAAATTACACAAGTGAGAATGATAGACGTCCAGAAGAAATAAAGCAAATTAATATCCTACACACTCCCTGCTTGCTAAAGGAAGCCAGCCAAGATTTTAACATCATACCCTAGACGAGGAACAACTTACAACAGACACTCGTCTAAAGGTATCTCAAAATTCGGACGAAGACCATCCGCAGAAGGAGTACGGCCAAGTATAGTCGTTCCCCTTTTTGGTTGGCCCTCGTCCAGAGACAAAAGACATTTCAAGACCTGGACGAAGATCGCTCACGGAAGGATTCCGGCCAGATAGAACCGCCTTCCTTTTGCAATGTATCCTCATCCATAGACAAGAAGAACTCTCGATTTTTGACGGAGACCCTTTGCATAGGGAAGCCGGCCAAGTCTAGCCACTCTCCTTCTACGAAGGACCTTTGTCCAAGAATCCTCATTGACCAAGGGCGTCCAGAGACAAGAAAAACTTTAAATCTTGGACGGAGGCCATTTGCAGAAAGAAACCAGCCAAGACTGACCACTTTCCTTTTACGAAGGGCCTACGTTATATATATATATATATATATATATATATATATATATATATATATATATATATATATATATATATATATATAATTTTTTTGACTTACCAAAGTATCAACCCTTTTCTTAGGACCTGACTTATTAAACTTCTTCCAGAGGTTGTCTGTGAACTTTGACATACTGATGTCCCCCGTCCAATATCTTTTTAGCACTGCTCTGGCCGCGTCTGCAAAAAGGAGACAAAAATATCATACATTGGACGGTGTACATTACTTAGAGTTTTTGGTGCTATACCTCTGTCCCCTGCCAACCGCAAGCCGATGGCAACCTAAAAGTTGTCGTCATAAAACATTTCCTTAAAAGGAATCCAGTTAGACGGCCCCTTAATGGTTGGATGATTTGGTTTAGAATACTCAGTTGTTTTGAAGTACTCTACTACCTCATCATCCGACACACTCTCCTGATCCAGCATGGATGTTGTTCATCCAGTGTTGGTTGCCGACCGGCTATGATAGCGATAACGTCTGGCAATGGCCTCATTAGGGGCTCGGACAAATATAAATCAGCTTTCCATTCTTGCATCTTAGAAGGCTTATCCCAAGCCGTGAGGTACCCTGGAAGATTGCAGACGCTGAACCAAGCCCTGTCCACTGTCTTGGGAACCTTAGATACATAATGTATCTGAGTGAAGGCTGGTAAGGAAGGTGTTTTGCCCCGCTGTTTGCAAACGGCTATAAAGGTAAGAATGTTGTGCCACACATTTGGCACCAACTAATTATGGCCGATGCTATAGTACTGCAACACTTGGCCAACAAAGGGGGGAAGGGGAATCTTTAACCCTGCGTCCAGAGCAAGTTTGTAAACGGCAAAGTGCCCTGTTGGAGCGCTCAAGATGGTCGTATCCTCGTCTGGTATTACAAAACTATAGCCCGACATGGGCATGGCCAAAGATAAATAGCTAGAGGTCAGGTCCAATTTTCTCTAGCCACTTACGGTTGGCCAGAATGAAACTAGGGTCAGAAGGGGACCTAAACGTCTCCTAATTTCGGACGAGGTGGTAGACGGCTCGTCCGATTCCTCAAGGGAGCTAGACTAGCTCTCATCATCATCACCCTCGGCCATATCTACGTCTCTCTCAGACAAACTAGCCTCTGTGTTTACTTGCTCGACCTCTTCTTCCCTAACATTTCCAGAAGAGGAAGGATCAGCTGCAGGCTGAGCACTTTCAGTTTCGCGTTCCCCTTCTTCAGGAACTCGTCCGGTTGACTCTTCTATTTTCGAACTGGAAGCTAGGAGAATGATTCCTCGTCTAAGACGGGTTGTTTGCTTGACGCGCGCCAGATTACCCTGCACAGGTAAAGACTGGGTCGTCTGACTTTATCGGCCAAATCCATAAAAGCGATAAACATGGCCGGCCAAAACAGGCCCAACCCTAGAATGTGCCGAAGAAAAGTTATTGGTTCTAGCGTCAAGGCAAACTCTTGAACGGCCGAGATTATTCGACGAAGAAGAGGAATTCATTTAATTGTTTTTTTAAGAAAGAATAAAGGAGAACAAAGAGGAAAGAGGGGATACCTGATGAGCGCTTGGACGTTCGGTGAAGAAAACGAAAGCTGGACGAACTCACTCTCTCTTTCTAGAAAATCAGAAAAGATGTAGAGTCTCTCTCTAGAAAAATTCTCTCAAGGTATGAAATGGTTTCAGAAAGTACAAAAGAACATATTTATAGGGGGTGAAAAACCTCCTGAATCGGTTAAACATGACCGGTAATTCATGAACCGGTTAAAAACGACAGGTAATACCAAAAAAACTGGCGCCTCTTTGCCTTTTTTGAAATTGAGGTAACTTACTCAGGTAAAAGGGCAACGGTAAAATCCCCTTTTAGGGCCAAATGTTGTAGCCTAAACAAGTCAACGGCTCTCCATGAGACACGTGGGTCCATCAGGACCATCCACATGTCCCATCAAAAGGAGTAAATAAGTGGTTCAAACCCTGGGTTTTTACTGTGAAAGGAATAAAAGCCCGCCTTTTGGCCTGAAGGAATATGTAGGGTCCAAATCCCAAAAACGGATGCACATGATTGGCTGATGTTTAGCACCGAATCATTGTATGTCACGTGTCGAGCTCTGATTGTCTTACCAATCAGGTGCCCTTATTTTAGGGTGAGCTCAAATGGAAGCATTCAGACCCCAAACACTATAAATAGCCCTGGAGAAAGGTAACTTTTTGAACAGTGTGCCCTTACTTTGTAAAAATTCTCTCTCACTTTCTCTCTCTATCTCTACTTTTCCCTTTTTCACTCCTGATACCTGACTTAAACTTCGGAGGGGGAACCACCAACCAAACCTCCAAGGTGGGTCCCTTTTTCTGTAGGTTTGGGAATGGAGCTCAGGATCGGATTACCAGATTTGGATATCGTTGCACAAGTCTCCATTTGAAGATCTAGATGGATAATAGTTTACTTGCCAGCCAAGGACACTAAACAAGTTTTATGGTTAAAAGACTAGCAAAGATAACTGAAAATATCACTCGGGTGATGGATAATCAAGAAACCAAGCAGAGTGAAATCAATAGCTTTGCTGAGGTCTTTAAGAGGGTATCAGCAATCAAACCTCCCACTAACTGGTATTGAAGCTCTTATTGCATATGATTGTTCTGGTGCTGTTCTTTGGATGGGGTGATTTTTTAGGAGGGATAATCGCAGCAACAACGCTTATTTGATACAGCATGTAAGAATGACTTGGACTTCTCTAATATATGCTACAGGAGCTGCCACCTTTCATTAAACCAAAACAGAAGAAGGGGAGCAAAGTTCAAATTATGAAGAGGTGTTGTGCTCAAGAGTTAAGTGTTGGGATTCTTGGTTGGTTAGAGAAATTGGTATGTAAATGGGGTTTCATAATACTGGTTTGTAAATATGTAAAATATGCCCATCACTTTAATGGGACGAAGAATAATCATTGACTTTATAAAAAAGTTAATGCTTATCATCTTAGTCTGTGCAGTTCTATTCACGAGGACCTGCTTTTTCTTTATTTCATACTTTGATTAACTGATCCAGTTAGAGATGAAAAACGGATCAGTTAACCATTCACAACTGGTCCGATTTTTAGCATTGACTGGATCAATTAATTGTTATCTGATTCGATTAAAAACAGGATCAGTTAAATTTTGCTAGCAGATCCGCCCCTACCCGCTCCGATCTGTTTTCAAATCAATAAGGCCTATATTGACATGATCAGTTGACGTTTTTTCCACTAGTGGATATGGAGTTAGTGTAGGTGAGAATCATTTTTCTTCATTAGATTGATATGTTATTGTGAATGTTAAGTCTTTTTGTCTTGTGCTCATGTTTTGTGCCCCATTGTGTTGCTTTCGAGTAGCTCAGACGCAATTTAGATAAGATTTTCTAACAATAACTTGCACACAGTGGCACTTTCAGTGTCAGTATTTTGGGCCTAATATAGCATGTACTATCTGCTTATACTTAGCATTATGAGCTCATGTATAACAAATTTTATTATGCTAGTTAGGAAGCCAAAACTGAAAATCTCTATTTGATATAGATTTACCTGGTCATAACTTTGTTTTACATCATTTTAATATGAAAGTTAGGTATTGTGGAATTGGATTGATGTATATATGAAACTATACTCATGAAAAAAGCCGATTGCGTTCTATTTCCTAGATCTTATGTATTCTTTTGTGTAGAATGAAATGAAAAAAAAAAAAAAAAGAATTGGGATTTTCCTTTGACCTAGCATCAGTAGAGTATGCCCTCTTAGGTCTTGTCATCATCTTCACAGAGTATGTTGTATATGCTTGTCAAGTTATATGGATGATGATAAGCTGAGGAAGCTGCCTTGTTCTCAGAATGCTTAAATGAATGGTGAAAGATCAATGCTACATGTCTGCTATGTAAGTATGAGATCACTGAAAGAGAAGACATTCCACCTGTAGGAACATATAGATGCATATATAGCGGAATTTCAGGAAACAATTTCCTAACATATATCATAGGATCGCAAACATAATCAATCACATGAATCATTCAATAGGGATTAGATATGAAAGTGTAGCGTGATTTCCCTATCATATGCAAGCTTTGAAGATCTGAGAAACCTAAGTGTTGCTCCTCTAATCAGTCCACGAGCACCAATTGATGAACACCAACGTCTGCTAGAATGGAAGAGAAGAATTCTCTTACTTTAGGTGGTATAGGCGCCAGTTAGAGGGAATAGTTTTGGGTTTCACTTTCTCTCTCTGTTGTGAAAAGAAACTGTTAAATGAAGTGATCACCTAAACCCTAATATCATATCCTATATATAATAGAAAAGTCATAGGCTAGTTAGGAGAACTAATTCTCCTTATATTCCCCTCATGGTCCGACCAACCCTAAGGACATATTCCTTCACCACCATCGCGACAAACTCCATGATGCAAACATGAAACTTTAGTCTGTTTACCATCTGTAGATTCTTCATAATCGGATCAGGTCAGTAAAAGCAAAGTTTTTTATCCTTTGGTTTAAGCGCATGATGGAACTACGTCAGGAACAAAGGTGGATGAAAAGAGGGCTTCATTTCCCCTGATTCTCTTAATTTTTTGAAATATATTTTCTTTATCTTTTTGTCTAAATTTCGGCCATACAGTTGAAATCGTTTAATATTCTGTAAGATGTTTGGATAGATGGTGTTTCTCTAAAATAGATCATGACATTGCAGATGACATTATATCGATCAATTTATGTCCTGATCTGTAAGGGATGAAAGATACATTGCATACAGTAGTAAAATTTAACGCCATAGTTGAAACCAACATATTTGGTATTAGAAACTAGAATTGTTTGTTAGCTTTCTTGTTGTTTTTAAGTTATACATCTTGTGTGCTTTGTTGCATCAGCTGCTGGACTTAAATAAAATTACATGATGTATATCTAACTTGGTGATTATATATAATTAGGTATGCTGATACACTGCAGGTAACTGATTGTTAAAAATTAATTTTTTTTAATAAAAACTTAATCATTTGCGTCACTTGCTTCCCCAAAACTGACGCAAGTGTTTTTTTTATAAGTGGAAAATAGTCATTTGCTTCTATTCTGAGGAAGAACCGACGCAAATGGCTTACCATTTGTGTCGGTTTTGGGATCGCATCCGATGCAAATAAAGAAATATATGCGTCGCTTTATAAACCGACTCAAATGGTTTCAAAACAATTTGCGTCAAGACTTGTAGAGTCGCACCTTCAACCAACGCCAAATGATGCTCTCGGAATCGACACAAATCGTCAATTCTCTACTAGTGGATTCACAAAAAGATCAAGGCAGCTCAAGATTGACAAAAGAGTTGTGCGGATTTGAAGCGGGGGGATGAAGAGTTTCAGGTTGGAGAGAAGGTATTGTTGAAAATATCTCCAATGAAAAGGTGATGCGCTTTGGGAAGAAGGGAAAGTTGAGCCCATAGTATATCTGGCCATATGAGGTGATAAAGAAGACCGGGAAAGTGGCATATACGTTGGATTTGCCAAATGACATAAGACGAGTCCACGATGTTTTCCATATATCTCAGTTAAGGAAGTATATTCTCGATGTGTTCCATGTGTTGCAGCCTCAGACCATTGTGTTAGATGATAGTTTGACTTACGAGGAGCGACCTGTAAGAATCCTTGATAGTAAAGTTAGAAGTGCTCAGACTTAGGATGTTAAATTAGTCAAAGTATTGTGGTCAAACCATCACACTGAGGAAGAAACTTAGGAAGCCGAAGCGGATATGCACAAGAAATATCTGCGTTGCTTGCAGAGATTGGTTGTCGAGAAACGGGGTCGTACCTCCTTTTAAGGGGGGTAGAAAGTGATAGAGTTTCACGTTTTTGCCATATTAATTGCATTTTAGCATATTTTTGAGTCATTATATGCATTTTAGGCATGAGCATTTGAGTCAGAAACTTAAGTTTTAGATTTTTGAATTTGTTTTGGAAAGAGACTATGACCTTTTGTCTAAATTTTCGAGGACGAAACTACTTTTAAGGAGGGTAGACTGTTATGCCGTATAGTTTTTGGTATTTATTTAAGAAAGGGATTTTAGCAATTTCATTGGTTTTAAATGATTTTGGTTGGAATAATGCGCCAAACTTGGATTTGTTAAACTTTTAAATTAAAATCCTAGTCGAAACTTTATTGAATAAGTTTTTAAACATTGAAATATTTTGTAATAATTTTTGTTCTTTATGATGGAGATTTGGAAAAAAAATTATGCTTGATGGTCGACCACCTTAAATAAGGGGTGGTGGTTTTGATTTTTTCTAAAACCGCCAAATCAATGTGTAGGTTACAAATTTTAGATTAATCTCCTAATTTATGATGAAGGTTGCAAAATATTGAATTTTGGAAATTAAGTACTCCCTATTCTACACCTATAAATATCCCAAACCTTATGCCATATTTTCCACGCCAAAAGCTTTGAAGAATCCAAACTCTCTTACTTCAAGGTTCTTTCTTCTCTCATTAATCTATTTTAGTATATATCTTATTTAAGTTATAATTTTATTTGGTTTATAAAAGTTTTTCATGCTTCTAATTAGTAAGTTTAATACTCTTTGAGATTTCTTTCTCAAGAACTGACTTCTCGTCTCTTGTTCATGTTAGGTCATGTCACTCATGTATATAGTTAATTTCTAGGAATTTATCTTTAAGTTTATGTCTAAGTTCATGTGATAAGTTACTTTTAGATTTTTATATTATTTGTTGATTAGGAGAACGCTCAAGCATAACACTAAGTGAAGTTGCTAGTATACTCTTTGTGCAAGATCAAGGTACGTTATGTAGCTAGATCTTTCGAAATATGGTTTTATGTGTTAAAGTTGTTTATTGATTTAATGGTTGAATTGATTTATAAATTTAGTTTAAAATGGTTACAATATTTTATTGTTCACTTTTGGAAATAAAAAGAAGGAATGAATTTATCAATCATATGATATGAATGTTTTGTTATCATTTTAGAAAATTTAAATTATTATTATAAGGAATGGGTTGAATGGTTTTGTGAACTTTGTTTGTTCGAAAGTTGTTTATGAGAAAAGCAAAATGATCCAGGACTTACTAAATCGTATTATTATATTACCGCTTGATTAACGTCAAGAAGGGTTAATGTTTCAAAGTCCACTTGTTGGCAATTATTGTTACTCCTTGATATAGTTCTGTGATGGGATGACTAGCTTTGGGGTTGTGCACACTTAGGTAAAGGAACGGAAGATAAGAAGAGGAATCGTTTTCAAGATCATTTTTAATCAAAGTTATCTGGAAAGAGTTTGTTCTTAAAAGTTATCCTTGAGTTATTAGTTAAGACGATTTTGAAATGTAAAATGCTGCGAACTAGTAAATGTGTTACCTATCTTGTACATTTCATACTCAGTTTAATACTGACGCGTATTTCCTTTTTCCTATTTGGCTTTGCACAGTTTACCTTTTTGTAAGCAGTTTTGCAGGTGAACTTTGGATGTGCATGGGAGCATTCTAGAAAGGGGATCTTCACCTAGTTTATGATGCTTTATTCTTTTTAAGTCGAGATCATATTTATTTCTAATAATAAAGAGTTATTATTATTTTGGTTAAAGTCTTCTGCTGCAAGTTATTTTTGTTAATTAGTAGTTAGTTGCCGAAAGCATGAAAGTCACTTAGCGGTAATACTCCTAAATTATAGAAATATTATTTATTTATTTATTTTAATGTGAGTAATTTGGGTGTGTTACAACCTCATTGTAAAGATTTTTATTTTTGAAATCGTTTTCAAAAAGAAAGGAAGTCGCTTACAAGTATATTAAGGAACACTCCTAAATCTTATTGGATATTAGATAATCATCATGACAACTGATGGACTTATCGAATGTAGATTTTCCCATCATGATTCATAATTGGTCAATAAACCAATTAATGAGTTGGGGTGAAGGTACGAATATGATCAGATTTCAAATTCGCAATTGTTGGCCTCTACTTAATTCGGGTTATGTCTAGTTTTATGCAAATAAACAACTAATCAATATGTTTAAACATTCTAAAAATTAATCTATGTTGGTTCGTTAAATACAAAAGACTAATTTTTGGTGACATTTAATTCATGCAATCAAATTACTATGATCCCAAATTAATTGTCCAAATTATCTTATTAAGCGTTAGAATATTTATTTAGGTCTTGATTAGCAAAAATTAACATGTGAAGGTGATGAAAGCGATAAACACGTAGCTTGCATATGGATATAATAATATAGAAATATATAAAAGGAAGATACTAGAGAAGAATATACAAGAGCACTAATTCCATTAAGATCTACATCATTAAAAGTAGATTGTCAGAATAATAAGAAATAAATTGGAATTGACCATCGGGAATTATACCTTTGTCGTCTGGATCTTGTATAACAATCTGCATGAGGAGCAACCTTGAATCTTAGCTTGAATGAAGATCGAATGAAAATTAGAGTATTTAAGAATATGTCTTTGTAATGTTTGAGAGAGTATTTGGAGTGATTTTCATAGTTGGAAGCGTAGAAAAAGTTCGTAGGAAAGTGTGTTGAAAATCGAATGAAAACGGAGTCTGCTTCTGAAGAACCGGATAAGATTTGAGGATGTGATGCGCGCATCAGCGACATCGATCGCATCAGTGTAGCGCGGCACGTATATGCTTCTGCGTTTCCGAATTTTACTGACTCCTCAAAGTCGCACGTGTGCAACGTTGGTGCGTGGATTTGGCCGAATAAATAAATAGACCTTATATTCTTAAAACAATTTTGGGCTTAACTTTTCAGATTTCTCTTTCTTTAAACCGGACCAATTAGGATGATGATATGTTTCATCATTGGGTACTAAAATTGGGAGACACGATTATGTGTCTACAACTACATCTCAAACAACTACTAACTTGTTTGGTCATCACATGATACATAAAGAGATTGAAGTCTGTGTAAATGACATGATAGTAAAATATAAAGGTTGTCAAGGAGATCTCATGGCACTAGCACTTTCCTTTACCAATTTAAAAAAATATAATATAAGGTTAAATTCGCTAAAATGCACTTTCGGAGTAAATACTGCCAAGTTGCTCAGATACGTAGTTAGTACGCAGGGAAAAGAAATTGATCCATCTTAAGACCAATGCTACAATTAACATACCAAGTAGTACTTGGTCTAGTGGTAAGGAGAGCACCCATCCAACCTCAAGGTTGGGGGTTCAATCCCCACTAGAGGCACTTTGAGGGTAGGGATTCCCCTTACCCTTCCCCCTTACTCTCAAGTGTCTGGCCCATTAAGACCCGTGCGGGGTCCGGGCCACTTCTTCTTACCAAAAAAAAAAAAAAATGCTACAATTGACATGCCATTCCCACAAAATGAAAAAATTAAATCCGTATTCATGGCTAAGCTCCAATACATTAGTTGATTAGTTTCTAAATTAATAAGGGCTTGGAGATATGTCAAATGTAAAACAATTGTGCACGAATATATATATATATATATATATATACATATATATATATATATATACATATATATATATATAATTGAGTTCATATGAGAATATATACTTACATGAGAAATGAGAATGAATTTTATGCGCTATAACTCTAATGAACAAGTGATGTAACTCTAATGAAAAAGTGATGTAACTCCAAAAAAAGAATCTTAGAAAAAAAAATTCAAAAAAAATATTTTTTTTTAGGCTCAAAGTTTTTTCGGGGGTATAACTCTAATGAACAAGTGTTGTAACTCTAATCCAATCATGTGGTTAAGATTCATTCTCATTTCTCATATATATATATATATATATATATATATATATATATATATATATATATATATATATCAATGGCAATATCGTAAATAAAGTGAATTATATTTCATGAATCAATAAATATGCTATATTAATTTGCAAATGTTGTATTTTAGTTTATAAATGTTGTATATCTAAATCCAATGTTGCACTTTGTATAGAAAATGTTTATATATGAGTTTTTGTATCATATGTGTATTGAGTCATGTAATAACTTATAAATGAATGATCTATATTAATTTATAAATGTTGTATCTAAATTTTATAATTACCACAATGCCTCTAATGTACCCAAACCCGCATATAGAATGGGCAAGGCTCGATGACTTGTGAGCCTATATTCAAGAAGTTTTAAAAATAAATTTAATGCTAACTATTACATTTGATTAAACAAAACTGAATTATACTATACTTCGGGCTAAACTTAACTGAACTAAACTAAAATGTACTTTGGACTAAATTGAACTGAAGTGAAAAGAGTTAAACTGAATTGAACTCTCTTAGAGGAAATTAGCTAAACTGAAACTGAACTGAAGTGAGTTGTATTCATACTCAACTCAACCTGCCTCCAAAAGAAGAAGACTTATAAGTTTATAACCCTTCTAGGGCCCTGTTCTTTTGGACTTATTTTCAGCAAAAATAAGTAAAAATTAATTCAATTCAGCAAAAATAAGTTCAGTTCAGTAAAAATAAGTAAAAATAAGTTAAGTTCAGCAAAAATAAGTAAAAATAAGTTCAGTTCAGCAAAAATAAGTTCAGTATTACTATTAATGTTGTAATTATTATTTTTGCTTTCAATATTGCTATTAATATTGTTATTATTATTGATATTATAATTAAAATAACGACGAATTTGTAATTTATTTTATTTTATTTATATTTTTTATTTTATTTTAATATTTTTATTATTTATTATTTATTATTATTATTATTTATTATTATTTATTATTTATTATTTATTATTTATTATTATTATTTATTATTTATTATTTATTATAATTATAATTATTATTTATTATTGATTATTTATTATTTATTATTTATTATTTATTTTTATTATTTATTTTTTATTTAATATTTATTATTTATTATTTAATATTTGTTATTTATTATTTATTATTATTTATTATTTTTTTTATTATTTATTATTTATTATTATTATTATTATTTATTTCATATTATTTATTTTATATTCTTTATTATTTATTATTTATTATTTATTATTTATCATTTATTATTTATTATTTATTATTTATTATTTATTATTTATCATTTATCATTTATTATTTATTATTTATTATTTATTATTATTAATATTATTATTATTTATTATTATATTATTTATTATTATTATTATTATTATTTATTATTTATTATTATTATTTATTTATTATTATTATTTTTTATTATTTATTGTTATTATTAATTATTATTATTTTTTATTTTTTTTATTAATTATTATTATTTTTTATTATTTATTATTATTATTATTTATTTATTATTTATTATTATTATTATTGTTATTATTTATTATAATATTATTTAGCAAAAATAAGTTCAGTTCAGCAAAAATAAAATAAGTTCAGTTCAGTTCAGCCAAAATAAGTTTAAAAGAATAGGGCCTAGATATTAATAAGGGCACCAGAGACTTTTCTATTACTCCTATTTGTTTGGCAGCAAGGAGTTTGCTGTCTATCCTTTCTCTTCGCACATTCTTTGCAAATAATTCAGCATTTCACTATCTGATTGCCATACTCTGAAACAGGAAAAGAAAAATGGATTGGATCTCCTTTCTGAAAGCTGCAGCGCCATTCATGGTGATGATAATAGTTGAGTGTGTTGAAGTGGGTTTATCTACACTAAGTAAAGCAGCCATGTTAAAAGGGATGAGCAACTTCGTTTTCATCGTTTATTACAATGCCCTTGGTACCCTTATTCTTTTACCTATTTTCTTCTACAACAATTTCAGGTTCAATTTCCCATTTTTAAAAAAGTAACTTTCTTTAAATTTCCAAGAAATTTGGTTCAATATATATTATACCTTAGCAATAGCAAACATTGATTTATGCAGAGGAAATGGAGTTCGGATAACTTTTTCACTCCTTTATAAATTTTTTCTCCTTGGATTAATTGGGTAAGTACTTCAATTTTGTGGTTGTTAATTACTTCTATATATTTGGTGTATCTTCTAAGGTTTAATTTAACTAAACATACATAATTGCTGTTTTTTGATGATGGGATTTTGATATTGTCTAATGTTTGGCAGGATTTGTTTGTTGCAGATATGTGCATATACTGGAATCAACTATAGTTCTCCAACTCTTGCAGCAGCTATTGGGAATCTTATTCCAGTTTTCACATTTATTCTGGCTGTCATTTTGGGGTGAGAATGTTTTAATTTTGTGGATTCTTATTATAACGTTGTTAGTATTAACTTTTAGCCCATGTTTGGTTCATGCTAACAAAAAGAAACGGAAAGGTATCAGATCAGATGGAGGAATGGAATGCTATTTATCTGATTCCGTTTCTTTGAAAAAAGTGTTTGGTTCACCAAAATATAAAACTCATCCCTAATGCATACTTCCCACCTCCTTTTACATCAAATTGATCCCCATGCCTCTTGCTCCATAGATTTGATTTTATTTCTGTTTCTCTCTACTTACTTCAATGTTTTGCCAAGAATTTTTTGCTCAAAGATTCTCTAATTTATTCAGTTTCTTGTGTTTGGAATTATATATCCCTTCTCTCTCCTCCAATTTTTTTGATGTGAGTTATTTTAATGGTTGCAAAATGGAAAACATGGGCATGGTATTGTTACAATTTGACAAGAATTACACCGAAAATTGAATTTCCATGGTAGAATTTAGTTATAATTGGCTCTAACATGATAGAAGATGTTGATGGAGATCGAATTGGTAAGTGAGACCTTAAACTTGGTCATATTTGGCTATCTTTCTCTCTCCTCTGGATAAAAGCCATGATGATGATGATGATGATGATAATGATAAGTGGTGTGTAGGAGCTGACATAACCCAGATTCCTAGAAGAAAATGGGAGGCAGGGTGGTCTTGTGTTATTTCCTCCATGTAACAGATTGTGTTACTGCTGAGGGGAGGAAGGTAACATTTTAAGGGATTCAAATTCCCTCAAGAAACGGAAATAAGACAAATGGGAGTCAACCAAACACAGAGAAATGGAATTGTTGTTTCCATTCCGTTACCAGGAGCCAAAAATTCCTAAACCAAACATGGGCTTAGTGTGAATTTCGTTTCTTTTGGATCAAAATAAGATGAATAAAGTAATAAAAAAATTCATCTGTTATTTCTCAAATTTGTTTAAAGGGTACATTTTGTTCAACCTACTTCTTTTTTAGATTTGAAAAATTAAGAAAAGCTCATAAAAGTTCAGAAATGTTACGAAAAGTCTAGGAAGAATCAGTTGGATCTAATAGACCCTAGGGCAAATTAGAAGTTGGTCACAATAGAAGTTTGCTGATTAAGAACTCTGCTAGTAATCTTGTTTTTTTTTATGATACTTTAAGATTGAGCCAACTGAAGGATATTGACTCAATAGTTGGTCTATAAAAAGACTGAGTTATGTCTTATGTTATTATTTGAGCTAAATGAGTCACTTGAAAATTAGCATGAACGAAAAGTGGCCTTTTATCCATTAAATAAAAAGTGGCCTTTTCTAAGATAAATAGTGAAATGGTATTACGGTGAGACCATCTCATTTGAGAATTTCTATTGACTCGAGAAGAAGTTGTGTCAATATTATTTTTATCTTGTTTATAAGAAATAAATTGGGCTGTATTTGGTAAAGTTGCATCACGATAACTACAAAAGTTATGTTTAATTTGTTGATTTATTAGTGTCATATGGGGACTATTGGAGTCTCAAGATTAATCACGCAGAAAAAACCATGTGGATAAACAACACGAGGAGGAAATATTGTTGGATTGTTCTTAGTCTACAATATCATTTGTGGTCCTGATCATTAATAAGTCACACAAATCTCTCTACTAATTGTTTTGACTTATCAATTTCTAACATTTACAACGCTTTTCATATGTAATAGCCAGTAGCCATGTGAAACACCTTTATGAGTACCGTAAACAACACATCTATACTGCTATACATATATTAATAGGCTAGAAATGTTCTATAAACCACCTCTAGATCTTAAAAAAAAAGGTTTCCTACATTAGGGTACACTAATAACAACTACATACACAATAGTTCCCGGCCAGAAGTTTTTTTTTTTTTTTGAAAGACCCGCCAGAAGTTATTGCTTTTATACCTCGGGATCAATAAAGAATCCTAGACATTAAACAAAACCAAGCATGCTAAGTGTGAAACAGGGTAGCATGGACCAGATCCCTGCGCATAACCTTTTGCGTGCTGCTGCTGCCTGATAGACTGTGTGGTGGCATCCATGCACAGTGCTGTTGGTGACGGCCTTGTTGCTTCATTAACTTGCTTTTGTCTAATGCTGAACCTGCCGTGGACCCTTTTGATCCCACCTACTAAGTCAGAATTGACTCAACACTCTTTGCTCATGAGACCTCTCTAGACCTCATCTTTGTGGGGGGAGTGGTGACTCAAGTTTTGTACTAGGCATTCATGTTGTTAATGTTGGTAGTAGTGTTATTAGGTAGTGTTGATTAATCATAGATTATATGGCAAACTATGAGAGGAATGTTTTTCATGTTCTATTGATGGAACTTTTTCCACTTTAAATCCTAATCTTAGTTTCTCCATTATGTATACAATTGTGTTAATTTTAACTTCATTTCTTGTGCTTGTTTCTCATAGTTATTTATATCTGCATAAATTTATGCATGTGTCACAAAAAAGGGAACTTCATATATGTTTTTTTAACAATTGAAGGATGGAGAGACTCGATTTACGGAATCCCAGCAGCCAAGCGAAATGCCTAGGCACCATCGTTGCAATATCAGGAGCAATGGTGGTGACTCTCTACAAAGGCCCTTCATTGATAACTCAAACACCTTCCGATGCTTCTAAAAAGCTTCTTTCCCCGCCCTCAAATTGGACTCTTGGTGGACTTCTTTTGGCAATTACTTCCCTTCTGTCGTCAACAGGCAACATTCTTCAGGCAAATATTCCTCATTAGTAGAATACTTACCCCGCTATTCTTTGGGATTTGGTTATCCCAAATTCCACTTCTAGAATCTGTGCACTGCACACAGATGTGATTCTCCTGCAACGAGCTGACTCTGCGTCGTTATTCCTGGTGTTTTAGGCAGCTACTGCAAAGGAATGTCCTGATGAAGTGACTCTAGTCTTCTTCTACAGCTTATTTGGGACGGTTCTATCTGCGGCCTTTTCCATCTTTTTGGAGAGTGACCCAAACGCGTGGATGTTGCATCACAGAATTGAGATCATTGCTATCATATACGCGGTAAATATGTATTTCGGTATAAATATTATCTTTATATATATACATGTACACACCTATTTTCTGCCTTGTCTCTACAATCGCCAATCTTGTCAGTTTTTGTTGATTGTAGGCAGTGTCAACCACTGTTTTCCGCAATACTGTAATTACGTGGTGCCTACGTGAAAAGGGGCCCGTTTACGTAGTTACATACAAGCCCTTGGCAATTGTCATTGCAATGATCATGGGGTTGACGTTTTTAGGGGATAACCTTTATCTTGGAAGGTATGTATAAATAGTTCTTTTTTAGTTAAACTTTCTAGGTAAAATTAATGAGCAGTATTTTGTTGATTTTGCCCAGACAAAATCCTCATACAACTCAAAATCAGTAAACAACTAGTCTATAAACACCTCCCCTCCCCCCCTTCCCAAATAAAACGGGCAAGAAAAAGCTGTGATAAGTAGTTGCAATGTTGTAGAGGGTTACAGCATCTATATTCTATACTACTTCCCCCATCCCTAAAAGATTGTACCACTTTCTTTTTGAGTTTGTCCTTAAAAGATTGCTCTATAATTAGTTGCAATGTTGTATAGAGGCTTACAGCATCCATGAAATACTACTAAAGCAGAAGCTACTGCAGTTGTTTTTCCTTCAAAAGTTTCCTTCTAAATGAGTTGATTTCCCTCCTAAAGTCCCTACTAAATGCATCAATCTTTTATAAGTGACATTATTTGAAATATAAGTAGGGGCTTGTCCGCTTATTTGACATTGATTAATATATGCTTGCATTTAGATATTTGATTCTGTTTGATTAGTGGCCATTTTGTAAATAATTTCATTAGAAGTTAGATTTTTTGCTCAATATATTATAATCTAAGTTATTCATTTTAGCCGGTACCTGAGGTGTTATAGATTGTCTGCAGTGTGATTGGATCAGCTGCCATTACGGCTGGATTTTACTCGGTCATCTGGGGACAAGCTAGAGAAAAGGATGATCTTGCTGCAAAAAGTGTCAGTAAGTTGGAGTCCACTTATGATCAAAAAGCTCCTCTGTTGAAAAGCACTAATGACAGCATTTGTGGAACAGCTTAATACAATTTAAATTGCTAAGGGCAATACCATGACAGACTACACTAAGCCTGAATTGCTATATGATATAACTTCAATTTGATTGAGAATATATAGGTGGAAATTTTTCTGTAGTGCTTACCTCATTGTATGCTGCTTCCTACTATATTCTTCTGCTTTTCCCGTCAGTTCTACTATTAGTATTAAATCAAGCAGTTATTCGCATAATTCTCTTGAGCAGGATATTTCAGTGAATCCTTAGTAATTAACCTCTCTTCTCAATCATTTGGAAGCAAACTTTACAAAAATTGTCTTGAGGCTCTAATTGGTTGGATTACATTTTCTATGAAAAAATTTCCGTAGGAAGTTACAATTGTAAATATTGTTCCTGTGTTTAGTTCCTTACAAGAAACGTTATAAATAAAGAAAGAAAAATGAAAATGAAGGGAAGACGACGGATTGGAGAAGAAAAAAAATTTAGGGAGGAAATACGACTTCCCTTCTTCTAGAAAAGGAAATGATTTCCATCCTTGGAAGTACAAATTTTATCATGCACCCGGGTGTACCGTGACTCCGTGAGCATGGTACACCCAAGACTATGTTTTTGCTCATTGCTCATTTCAAATAATCCAAATGAGCAAGTTGTACTAAAAAAGAGAGTTCTAAATGAGCAAAAATTAATCTTGGGTGTAACATGCACATGGTATACCTGGGTATATAATGAATGAACTCCCTTCGAAGAACTATTTTTCACTTTTGAGAAAGAAAAAATTTGACCTTCACAAACAAAACAAAGGAAAATGGGAAACCCACTTTTCTAGGAGAATGTTTTTGTACACTCTCGAAATCAACAAAATCCTTTCCAAGGATGATCTACCACCACTCTTGCTATCAAGATCTTACAATGTGATTCTCTATTGAATGCGGTACTGTTCATAAAGGTTGTAACCTTTTTCCATACGAAACTTAAAGAACCTTGCTATGCCTGTATCCACTATGGGTTCACTGGGTTCAGTTGAACCCATAGTGGATACGGGAAAATTTTATAAAATATCAGCCCAAAAAAACGGTTAAATACAATATCTTGCAAAAATGTATTTGAGCAGCTCACGGTGGCGGAGTGGTTATTCATGTCTACTTAAAACACCAGGGCCTGACATGCGGGTCTCTAGTTCGACTCTTAGCATTGCTGTTTTTGTTCTTATTTTTTTTCCTTTCTTCTTCTTCCAACTTCTCTTTCATTTTATGTCTCTTGTTTGCTTTCTTATATAATTCTTTCCTTTGTCCAAAATTCTGTTTTCAATTTAAATATATATAAGTATGCAACAAATTTTTTTCCTTTCTTCTTCTTCCAACTTTTCTTTCATTTTATGTCTCTTGTTTGCTTTCTTATATAATTCTTTCCCTTGTCCAATATTCTGTTTTCAATTTAAATATATATAAGTATGCAACAAATACTCAAAATTAGTTACTTTTTAAAAAATTATAAAGAAATGTTGATTCTATTTAATAAAATTTCTCGTCTTCCTAAAACTTGAATTTTTTTTTGTTATAATTAAAAAAATTAAACTAATGTATAGGTTTCAATTTCACGAAATTATTCTAGTCGTCTTACATCTAAAGTGTTTGAACCCACATGCTGAACTTTCTGGATACGCCACTGCTATGCCATGTATATTATCTTCTCAAATCTGTACCGGGAAGAGCACCATAAGTTTTCTTGTAAATTCATAATATGATGCAGTATGTATGGTTTCTTGTGTAAGACTATGAATAGGTGTATGATGAGTAACCCATGTAGTTTACCCTAGGTCGAATATTGTGTTGATTATAAGCAGGTTCATTATAGTCAACAGCTTTTATGACCATTGCCTCACGCCTTCCATCCTGTTCTTGAACTGCTCCGAATACGATCTCACTCTTATCAGACCCCTTCTCACAAGAAGTCTTTGGATTAGATGCACTCTTCCTTGGCTGCTGCTTCTGCTTCTGCTTCTGCTGCTGTGGCTGTTGCTGTGGCGGCTGCAGCTGCTGTTCCTGCTGCACCTCCTGTTGTTGTTGATTCTTCGCTTGATGCTGATGAAACTCAACATCCCGCCCCTCATAATAAGCCTGGTTTTGTCTCAGTTGAGGTTGGGGATATGCTTTTCTCATGATAGCAGTCCGGGTTTCTAATCCCGGGGGCCCATCTTCATCCCTGATGGCATAACTATTTTGCATAGACCAAGGATCTTGGTGCCTGTTTAGTTGCTGGAAATGTTTCTGTTCGGGATGTCGTGGTTTCTTCTTTCTGAATCCCGAAAATAGAAACCCAGCAAAGACTTCAGCCACTGAGGAACTGGCATTGATTATAAGTCTGCCAAATGAGAAAAATAAGCCTTCGTCGTCTTCCTCAAATTCATCATCTGCTGGTGGGATTAATGGAGGCCTGACTGATATTGGAGGTCTCTGATATGGTACCGTGATTGCATGATTGTTCATCTGCATTCTTGGATCCTGGAGGACAAGAAAAAAATCCATATATGAAATAAGTTGGTAAAAGTTAGTCGTGGGAGGTGATTGACTAGTGTAATGTTCCAAGGTTTTTACTCTCTTAGGAGAAAATAAGGCTTGCACTCTCTGCTTGACCAATGCTAACATGTATCCAGAGAACGCAGCTGCAATAAGGACTGCCACACCTGTAGTGATGAGACAATAAAACATGATTGTTTGGTTTAAGCGTTAAGACATACTTTCTATTCTTAGCAGCGCAGTCAAATTAGTCACTAAAAGTGAAGAAGCTGTTCCAAGTTTTTTCTTCTCTTTATGAAATATTCACAAGAGTAATCGACACTATGAGTTATTACAGAATAATCTCAAACGGGCTATGTCATTTAAAATGATTCCAAATGATGGAATGTCATTAACTTTTTGTAAGAGGCTATTGTCACCGAGTCTCGGCTATACCTATATACAAGTTTTCGTCGTGCTGCTGCTCATGTTGAAGTTCGACTGGCTGCTCACAGGAACAATCAGAATCGTGGAGCTGGATTTCTCGGATTGCTTGGTTTCCTCTATCTGTGACCAGGAGAGAGCAGCTACTTCGTACATAGATCAAGTCGAAATCATCAGAAAATTTTGCATCTTCACTCACTCTATCCATGTGAGCTCCTCCATGGCTCCATCTTCCTCCGGCTATTGTAGTAATTCCTTTACCAAAAAAAATAAATAAATAAATAAATAAATAAAATATATATATATATATATATATATATATATATATATATATATATATATATATATATATATATTGTAACATTATTAATATGCAAGCATAGATTCCATTTCACTAGAATTGTGTCTGGTTAAACTTAGGAAGTTGAACTTCGCTAAAATTTGCATGTAGTACCTACGAACTTCTATTTCATGGAATGTATAAAAAAAATCGGTTTTTTCACCCAATACCCCCGAGTTTTCAAAAAATTCACATGGTACCCTCCATGTTTTCAAAATTCACCAGGTACCCCTCAGTTTATGTAAATACACCCAAATGCCTTTAATGACTAACGGCGTTAACCGCCGTTAGTCTTAACCGTTATTAACCCTTAATTAACCTAATTAAACCCTAATTAATATAACTTCTAACTAACCCTAACCCCCTCTCCCCCACCCTCCCACCACCACAGCAGCCCCCCCACCTCCACCCCCAGCCCCACCACCCATTAGCAGCCCCACCCCCATCGCCACCCCCCCACCCCCGCGGCCCCCCCCCTCCCCCCCCCCCAACAAACGCAGCCCCATCTCTCGCCTCGTTTTCTCTTACCCGTTTTCTCTATCATCATCATCTGCCTCTTCTCATCATCTTCCGTTCGTTTTCTCCGTCGATTCAAAAGAGCCATTAATGGGGGACTGCGGAAATTCGGCTTCATCATCATCTTCCTTTCGTTTTCTCTATCGGAATCAAAAGAGTCGTTAGTGGGGGGTTGCAGAAATTCAGCGGTGGTGGGGGGGAGGGAAGAGTGGGAGATCGCGACTGGCTCGTTCTACTCCCACGAAAATCGACTGGGGTGAACGGGGGTAGTACGTAAATGGACGGGGGGGGGGGGCGAGGGTTTGACCGGGTTTATGGTTTGGGGCTGCGCGGGGGTGGGGAACAGGGTTTTGGGCTGCGGGCGGTGCGGGGGTGGGGGGGGGGGGCCTACGGGGGGTGGCTGGTAGGGGGCTGCGGGGTGGCGGGTGGGGGTGCGGGGTGACGGGTGGGGCGGGCAGCATTGGTGGTGGGAGGGTGGGGGAGGGTGCGGGGGTGGTCGGAGGGTGGGTTAGGGTTAGGTTTAGGGTTTAGGGTTAGGGTTAGAGGTGGGGATTAAAATTAGGGGGTTAATTAGGGTTTAAAACAAAAAATTAGGATTAATGACTAACGGCGGTTAAAGCCGTTAGTCATTAAGGGCATTTGGGTGTATTTACATAAAATTGAGGGGTACCTGGTGAATTTTGAAAACATGGAGGGTACCATGTGAATTTTTGAAAACTCGGGGGTACTGGGTGAAAAAACCGTATAAAATTGCTTAGGTAAACTGTAGCAATTAGAACTTCCTAGAGAATGCATTCCTGAATTAATTTTTCTTCAGATTTTCCACCTCTTAAAATTTACATGTAATCGAAGCAAAGACTATCGGATATACAAAAGAGTACCTGTGTCACTGATTTTCCTGATGGCCATATTCATGGTGTCAGCTATGTAGATGTTTCCACTGTCATCAACAGTGAGGCCTTTGGGGTTATACATTTTTGCTTCTCTTAGTTTCCCATCTACATGCCCTGTGTACCCTTCTGGTGATCCAACTACACGTTTTGGCCTGCTATCTGAACATTGTTAAGCTCAAATCATAAGTCAAGGGAAGGGATACAAAAGTCATTTAAGAATATAATATGATCTAGCATGTCAAAAAAAAAAAAATTTGGAGCTATTGAGATCTATTGTCCATTTCCATATTATCTATCTATTTTCTGGACTAGTTTTATTCCAATCAGATGTTCATTGTGTTTGGTAAATTTTAGATAAGTTGGTTACGAATTGAATCAATTATGCTTTATAAGAAACTAGCACTTTTTTCCGGGTAACATATCATTCTACTACCAGTATTTAGTAATAAGGATCGAGTAATTGTTTTGTCTTGTTATGATCATATGATGTGATTCTGGTGTCGATGTGGCAAATAGGTTGTTTGAATTGGATTTGCTTCAGGTTGATTTGATTGGGATTTTAATTGATCGACGAGCCAATTAGTTCGAATTCGACTCAAATTCAAGTCGACTCATATTCTCTTCTACAATTGGTATGAAAATCAATCTATTTGTAACTGTCTATATTTTCAGTTTGGGTCGGGTCATCGGTTCAAGCCAAATGCGAGTTTATCTAGTTTTGGTTATAATATGGGTATGGATCAAGAAATGTTAGGTTAAGTAACTTAGGTTGGGTTGATTTTCCCATGTGAGCTCTGATGATGTAAGTAGTGTTTCTCTTTTGCTTGACAAAGATATAAGCAGAAAATCGTCATTTAAAGAATATACTCCCTCTATTTCTACAAAGAACTGAACACTTGTTGGGGCACGTAAGTTAAGGTGATAAATTATAGTGTGGTTATCAAACTTTATTTTACTAAAGAATAGATGTGATAGGAATTGATAGGGTATCTTTTAATTAAAGGAGATAAAATCTAACTAGTTTTTTTATTGATAAAAGTAGAGTGTGGGCCAAAGGGGTGAAAGAAAAGTAATACTTTTTTTATTCTTTTTTAATTGCAATGCTTTCGTTAGTTGGATGTTTCATATTAATTGCACTATTTTCTTATTTGGTAATATTTTCTCTCTATCTCTTTCTTATCACATGAGTCTCACTTTTTATATATCTTTATTTCTATCCTATTCACATGGATTTCTTCAAAATATGTGTCAATGGAGTATGTTGCAATAATTATAGAACGCAGAAAGTATAATAACATTGGGACCATGCCAAAAATAAAATTGTTTTAACTAATCAAGAACAAACATAAAGTGAAAGTATGAAACTATTCTAGAAGGGATGGAGTATAAAAAATTCTATTAATTGGAGTATAAAAAATTATGTTAATTTAGATTTTCAATGGACATAAAATGGACAATTTAGGGAGCTTGGATAGGCGTCTCATCGTGAAAGGCAGAAATGGCCTCTAATTTTGGTATCCAGAGTTACCAAAGTAAGTAAGACTGGTATCAAAGCTCAAAGTTGATACCAAAGTAAGTATAACTGGTACCAAAACTCAAAGTTGATACCAAAGTTCACTTACACTTTGGTACCAAGTAAGAGTTACTTTAGTATTGGTACCAATTTTACTGAGCTTTGGTATAAGTTGGTACCAAAGTTTACTTACACTTTGGTACTACTAAGAGTTACTTTGGTATTGGTACCAAATTCTAATGAATTTTGGTACCAACTTTATGGGTCAGTCATTTGTCTTTTTACGCGATATGTCAATAATGCCCCTGTGAGATGCCATTTTAGTCTCTCACAATGAGACGGCAACACTTTCTCCAATTTATACAAAAGGGTGTCGCTGTTTCCTATCTGAAAAGTAGAATGATCACTATCAAATTATCAATGCAAAATGCTTTTTTTATAAAAGAACATCATTTTAATCATCAAAGAAAAGAACGTAGGAAAAATCTGGTTATTATGAAAGTAAAGGGTAATGTTCTCCAAATTCCCAAGAAGATTGAATTAGTTTCACCAAAATTGAAAATAAAATACCTTATGATTGTACTTTTACAAAGTGGAGTCTTCTTCCAAGCTAAAGTAAACCGACAACATCTTCTTGAAAGTTGGTCATGACATAATTACAAGTTCTCTAACAAACATACTGCTTCTATCAAGAATCCATGAAAAACCACGACACAAGTTTCAACTTTAACTCTTGAACAAGGCTACTATATACTCTTCAAACTAATCATAGAGTATCAAACCTTTTTCACTAATTATTCTTGAACTTGCTAAATGTTTAAAATTGATTAGGAGTATCTTATGCTCCCTCCACCCGAAATAATTGTCATAGCATGTCGATTCTTTAAAATTGATGATATAATATGGCTTTACTAAAAATCCCAATGCAATGATTAATCTCTTCTTATTTTTGGGTAAGGTGGGACCTACATTCCTACATACCTCTTTATCCTAGGAGTAACCATGTGTGTGTATGGAGGGATTAATATGGGGGTGCTTCTAACTTGTTCTTCAGCAATAACTAGTTGCTTTTCCCCTAAAAAAAAAGCAATAACTAGTTGCTTCTAACACTAAGATTAGGTTAGGGATCAACAAGAAATATGCATTATACACTATAACTAATTTTGCCAGACTTTTAATCTTTCATGCAAGTAGTGATTGTGATATTCATTTCTACAATCCCGGGATTCTTAATCTTTTTTGCTCATGGTTTGTGGTTGTTGTGACATGATTTTCCTATCGCTGAAACCTCTACGCTGAAATTGCCGCGTAATGAACATAAACTAAAATCGATAAGTCAACTGAAACTAATAAAATAAAAACTGAAACTAGTAAGGTGCTGAAACTGATAAGGTAGTTGATTAGCTTAACTGTTTGGCAAAATTAGTCGATTAAGTTGATAAATTATATTAGTAAAACTAGTTGTTATCAAAATTTTATAAAGATTTTCCAAAATTTCAATCACCTGATTTTGAAAAGGTAAAAATTTTAACTTTTTAAGTCATTTTAACCACCTAAAATTTTATTTTAGGTACTCCCCAAACACAACTAATCATTTTAGCACCTAAAATATGTTAGCAACTTCTCATTTCAAGTAACTAAAATACTTCCCCAACAGAGCCCCATATAGTCATTATTTTGCTTGAGATACTTCAAAAAGTTAGTGTGACTGTGTGAAGATTGTTTTCACATAAAGGGAACAATATCTTTTAGTATCATACCTGAATACTCGTGTATAGAGGTGGGCATGGGCCGGGCCAGCACGCGGGCCGGCCCGGCCTGGCACGATTTGGGCCCGGCCCGACACGAGCCCGTTCAAGGCCCGGCCCGGCCCGTTGTCCGCTCCGTGGGCCGTGGGCCTACCACTGGCCAAGAAATTTTATTTCCGCCCGCGCCACGAGCCCGCGTGGGCCGGCCCGCGGGCCGAACGCTCCTTTCCTTTGTTTTTTAGCCTAAAATTGTCAAAAATACAAAAAAACAACATAAAACACGGGCCAGGCCCGCAGGAGGCACGAGCCC
Organism: Beta lomatogona; assembly: GCA_947646795.1. NCBI lineage: Eukaryota > Viridiplantae > Streptophyta > Magnoliopsida > Caryophyllales > Amaranthaceae > Beta > Beta lomatogona. Next base: position 401,436 of record CANSNZ010000230.1, read on the forward strand.
GGCCCGTGGGCCTGGGCCGGGCCGTGGACAAAACCTGGAAATTTCAAGCCCGGCCCGGCATGGCCCGCCACTCACGGGCTCGGGCCCGGCCCGGCCCGCCATTTCCCTAAGCCCGCGGGCCGAGCCCGTGAACAGGCCCGGCCCGGCCCATGCCCAGGTCTACTCGTGTACATAACTAGGAATGTGACATGGGTATGCAGTGACAAAATGATATTGGCGTGTATGTAGGAAATCGACCCAAAAATTACTTGTAAGTTGTAATGTCTTGAGTTGATTAAACTATCTAATAGTAGAAGTATGAAAATATGGACCATTTATCAACCAACATCGCGAAATTTGTTTCGATACAATATGAAGCTCCATTGATAAGTTAAACAAAACTTACATCGGGATAATGGAGTTGAAATCTTGTAGAGATTACTGTTGGCAGAATCCAAGACTAGAAGCTCTCCTGTTGGAGATGCTTCAATAGAATAAGGCTCGATCCCAGCCTTACTGCCGTCGAAAACCGTCTCCACCGTATATCCAGCCTCGAATTTCATCAATGATCGGGTGGAAACAGCTGAATAAGTAAAACCCATTTGCATAAGAATATTAACTTTTGTATAAAATTGTCAAATTTACAGGCATATGCACTACAATTAAAAGCAGAGGATAGCTGAACTTAAGTTATTCTATTCCACCTCTTAGAAAGAAAAGAACTTAAATCAAAATACTTAATAGCATGGCGATACATTTATACAAAACTTCCACCTCGAGCACACGCAATGGAGCCGTAGACAATCAAGTGCAATCCAGAGTAGAGAAATACTATGAAACAGGGAAACCTCAATGGGCATGAGGTTTCCTGTTTTTTTTTTTAAATGTTTACAATCCTAAAACCCCAGTTGTTCCCGTGCTAATTAATGCGATAAATGACTAGGACTTGAGGTTTCCTTGTTTCGGATTTCCGTGCTACATATTTGTCACTAGAGAAGTAGTTATTCTAACCTTTGTCTGATTTGAGGACTGGAGTTGTTAGAGACCAAAGCCATTTGAAAAGAGTAGACATCACATTGGTGACTATCCCTGCAACTATCCCTAACACCATATATACAAGATAAAAGCAAGGATTTTAGAGGTGAAATAACCCATTTAAAAAATTCATATCAGTGAATGTAAAAAATTTTACTTACTTGCAGGAGGAGATGCAGAAACTAATGAGACATCATTGAAAATAATCAGGAATATGAGAAGAGAAATAACCCATTTATTAGACATATTTTTTTATGTTTCAATAAGAAACTGGTATGTACAATATTAATGTAGGTTCACAGATGTTTAGACAAATAAAAGCAGGAAAAGAAAACAAAGGGAAAGTAAAATATAGAAGCTTGAAGAATGGGAAATAGAGAATCTCTGGATGGGGGGATTCTGTTGAAGAAATTAAATGTTGGGACTAAAAAGAAGAAGAAAAAGAGAAAGGGATTAGAAGAGCTTTAATGTTTGGCAGCTCAAAAAAAAAAAAAAAAAAGAGAAATACTAAATAGCAAACAGTTCGTTGGTGAACAAAAAAAAGCTTCGCCCACATATTCAAAAGAAAAGAAACCATGGTTACCCACTTTTTTTTTGTTAAATTCCCTTAATTATGTTTCTGGCATCTTTAGCTGTACAAACATATGCTTTTAGATGTTCAACAACAATATTATGGATGTGCAAACATAATTTTTAGATGTACAAAAAACTAATGGATGTACAAAAAAAACTAGGGATATTCCCACTGGTAACCCTGTACTATGCAACATTTGCAATGGTGAACCAGTTTATAAAATAACCCTATACTTAGTAATATTATACAAAAGTGACCTTAATGATGGTAAAACCGTTAATTCAACCTTTAGTTTTATTGGTTTACCTAACCCAGGTTAACCCCAACCCCCAACCACCACCCAACCCACTGACATCCCACCTAACCACCACAGTTTTTACCAATAAACTAACGATTGAATTAACGATTTTACCATCATTAAGGTCACTTTTGTATAATATTACTTAGTATAGGGTTATTTTTGAAACTGAAAAAAAACGATTTACCATTGCAAATGTTCCATAATACAGGGTTACAAGTGGGAATTTCCCAAAAAACTAATGGATATGATATGCAAAAACCATTATGGATGTGAAAATGTAGTTTTTAGATGTACAAAATAGATTTTCGGTGTACAAAAAAAATATGATATGGATATACTAATGGATGTAAGAGGCAAAAACCATTATGGATGTACAAATATAATTGTTGGATGCACAAAAACATATTTTAGATGTACAAAATATAATATAGATGTACTAACATAATCTTTTGGATGTAAGTCAAGTAAGATACAAAAACCATTATGGATGTGCAAATATAGTTTCTGAATATACAAAAGAAATCATATGGATGTATAAAATAGATTTTGGATGTACAAAATATAAGTAACAAAGTGAAAAAAAATTACCTAGAGATTAACGAGGGTTAAGCTTTTTTTTTTTTCTTTTAATGAACAGTACGCCATTTAGCTTGATTCAAGCCTCAAAGCCCAAACACAAGTTCTAGTTTTATGTGCATTATTGATTGACAATCTATTGGCTTTACTACAGTATAAATGATCCAAAAGAGAGACGTACTGGCTACTTCCTTGATCTCTAGTTCTTTACTTTGGCCCGTTAGTTAGTGGGTTTGGATAATAATTTTGAAAAAAGAAGTAAATATGGCCGGGATATGTTCGATCCGTTAATATTAATGGGTCATTGGGTTGAGAGTACACAGACAACATGCTTTAGTAAATCGGTTTGCCCCCTGCCTTGAGTTTCTTTTTGCACGAAGTTTTATTCATTTTAAATTTTCGAAGAAATTAGAGTTCTAGTTTATATTATTTTTACTTTTTAGAAGTACTGTATAATTCTTATTGTTTAGTCTCCTTGACTGGTAAATAAACTATCATCCCTCAAGATGTTCTTCAATGGAGACTTGTGCATCGATGTCCAAATCTGGTAAATCCGATCCTGAGCTCCATTCCCAAACCTGCAAAAAATGGACCCACCTTGAAGGTTTGGGTGGTGGTTCCTCCTCCGAAGCTTAAATCAGGTATTAGGAGTGAGGAGGAAGAATAGAGATAGAGAGAGAAAGTGAGAGAGAATTTCTCCAGAGTAAGGGCACACTGTTCAATGAATTACCTTTCTCCCGATTTGAAGGGGAGTATTTATAGTTTTTGGGATCTGATTGTTGCCTTTTGAGGTTACCCTAAATTAAGGGTTCCTGATTGGCTAGGAAATTAGAACATGACACGTGACAGGCAAGGATTGGGAGTTGATCATCAACCAATCACATGCAGCCTTGTCTTGGGTTTTGGGCCCTTAGTATGTTTTAGGCCAAAAGGCGGGCTTTGATTCCTTTTCCAGTAAAAATCTAGGGTCTTTATCCATTGCTCACTCCTTTCTATGGGATATGTGGAGGGTCATGATGAATCCGTGTGTCTCAAGGAGAGCCCTTAGATATTTAGGCTACAACATTTACCCCTAAATGGGGATTTTACTGTTTGCCTTAAGACAGTTAATACCCTTTTACATGAGGAAGTTACTTCTTTCAAAAAGACAAACCGCGCCATTTTCTTGTTTTGCTGGTCATTTTTAGCCTGTTCAGCAGGTTTTTCACCCCCTATAAATATGTTCTTTTGTCCTTACTTCAATCATTACACACTTTGAAATAAGTTTTCTAGAGAGAGAGGCTCTGCATATTTTTTGATTTTCTAGAGAGAGAGTGAGTTCGTCCAGCTTTCGTTTTCTTCTCCGAATCGTCCAAGCGCTCGTCAGGTATCCTTTCTTTCTTCTTTGTTCTCCTTTATTCTTTATTTTTTCTTAAAAAATCAATAAAATGGATTCCTCTTCTTCGTCAAATAATCCTGGCCGTTCAAGAGTTTTCCATGACACTAGATTCGATAGTATTTCTTCTTCGGCACATTCTAGAGTTGGGCCTATTCTGGCCGATTGTATATATTTTTATGGTTTTGGCCAACAAGTCAGACGACCCAGTCTTTACCTGTGCAGGGTAATCTGGCGCGCGTCAAGCAAACATCCCGTCTAAGACGAAGAATAATTATCCCTTCTTATAGCTCTGAAATGGAGGAATCTACTGGACGAGTTCCAGAAGAGACGAGAGAAACCCAAAGTGCTCAGCCATTGGCCGGGCCTACTTCCCTTGGCCATAGTGGGGAAGAAGACCTTGAAGCAAGTCTCGAGCCCAGTCCGTCTGGTAGGGAGAAGAAGCCGACAAAGGCAATAATGAGGGTGATTCCAGTACTGCTGAAGAATCGAACGATCCCTCCACTATTTCGTCTGAAATTAGAAGACGCTTAGGTCCCCTCTCTGACCCTGGTTTTATTTTAGCCAACCGTAGGTGCTTAGAGAAAATTGGCTCTGATCCCAGCTTCTAATCTACTGTTATGCCCATGCCGGGTTTCTCTTTCGTCATTCCCAATAAGGAGGCTACAATTTTAAGTGCTCCCAGGAATCACTTCGCCGTCTACAAGCTAGCCTTGGACGCGGGGTTAAGATTTCCTCTTCACGATTTCATCGAGCAAGTGCTAAGGCATTACAACATCGGCCATAACCAACTAGCGCCGAATGCCTGGCACAACATTCTTACATTCATAGCCGTATGCGAGCTGCGCGGCCTGGCCCTTTCTCTTCAGGCCTTTACTCAAATACACTATGTATCTAAGGTTCTGAGGACGGTGGACGGAGTTTGGTTCAGCGTCTGCAACCGTCCCGGTTTCCTTACGGCTTGGGACAAGCCTTCAAAGATGCACGAGTGCACTAGTAGAATAAATGCTTATTGCTGCGGTCATAAAGTGGCCTATTGCGGCGGTTTTGACCGCGCAGCAATTAAGGGCGCAGCAATAGGTAATTAACCTATTGCTGCGGTTTTTTACCGCAGCAATATCTTGGCCTATTGCTGCGGTTTCTAGCCAAAACCGCAGCAATATTTTCATTTTTTATTAAAAAAAATTAAAGCCTATTGTTGCGGTTTTGGGTAAAAACCGCAGCAATAGATACCACAGCTAAAAAAAAAAAATTTTTTTTTTCGATATTTATCTACAATGAGAGAATGCAAAAAAAAAAACAAAAAAACACAAACTTACAGCATTACACTCATATATTATATAGAATCATATTCTTACACTCAATATCGCATTTAAGCATCAGATCAACCCTTGATAAAAAATATATAGATATAAAACTAACAAAAAAAATGCAGAAATAAAAAAATACAAAAAAAAGGAGAGAGAACAACAGACTTGGGAATTTGTATAGTTTGACACTAACCTAAAAAAAAAATAAGATCTACAAAACGAAAAAAAAACGCGACAAACATGACCTATAAACAGATCTAACAAAAACGAAAGGAAAAACGAAAAAAACTCGAAAATTAAAAGAAAATAAAAGCGCAAAGAAAAACGAAAAACGAAAAAGAAACGAAAAGAAAAACGAAAAAAAGGAAAAGAAAAACGAAGAAAAAAATCAAAAAAAGGCACGTTTTCTTCACGTCTTCGTCCGTCAACGTTCGCCATTATTTGCAGGAGAAGAAATTAGGTAATTTGGCGTGGAACTTGAGACTCAGGGGTGGTTCGACGCCCTGCCTCGCTGCTGCTTCGTGTTCGCTTAGCCAGATCTCGGCTCGCGCCGCCTGACCGCACAAACGCTGGTGCTCGTTTGGGCTGGCGCGGCGTCGGGCTGATGCGGAGGTTCACAGGCGCGGCGTCGGACAGCGGAGGGAGAACCAGCGGGGGAAAAACGTCGAAGAGGAACTAGTGAAGGTGAGGGTGAACCAGTGAGGGTGAAGGTGAGAGGAGTGAGGGTGAAGGTGAGAGGAGTGAGGGTGAGAGGCGTGTGAGAAATGAGAGAACAGTGAGGAAAAAAGCAAACCCTAACTGATGATAGCATGCGTTTTATACTTTTTTAAAATTTTTTTTAATGATATTGCTGCGGTTTTTATTAAAAACCGCAGCAATATATTAAAATAGTATTTTTTTAATATTATTTTAATATATTGCTGCGGTTTCGGCAAAAAACCGCAGCAATATGTATGGTCAAAAAGTCAACTTTTTTTCAAAAATTTCCCGTAGAAACCATATTGCTGCGGTTTTTAGTAGAAACCGCAGCAATATATTAAAATATTATTTTTTTAATATTATTTTAATATATTGCTGCGGTTTCGGCAAAAAACCGCAGCAATATGTATGGTCAAAAAGTCAACCTTTTTTCAAAAATTTCCCGTAGAAACCATATTGCTGCGGTTTTTAGTAGAAACCGCAGCAATATGGTTATTTTATATTTTATCTTTTCTTTTTACGTGATATATTGCTGCGTATGGGTAAAACCGCAGCAATAAGCAATTATTCTACTAGTGGTGGAAGACCGATTTCATCTTCCTCCGAGCTACCAATGATTACATTGCTGAGGGTACCGCATTCATAGCCGGGCTGCTATGAATACTGGACGAGGGCCGCCATTTTTTGAGTTAGAGAATAAGTTTGACGAAGAGGTGGTGAAATACTTTAGAATAAAAGAATATTCCAGACCAAATTATCCATCCTTTAAAGGGCCATCTAACTGGATTCCCTTCAAAGAAATGTTTTATAATGATAATTTCTTGGTCGCCGCTGGCTTGCAGTTGGCCGAGGACAGAGGTATACCTCCAAAACCTTAAGTAAGTTGTGCCGTCCATAATATTTATCTTATTAACCCCTTTATTTCTTTTTTGCAGAGTCTGCCAAATCACTTCTCAAAAAATCTTGGACGGGCGATATCAGCATGTCTAAATTTACTGACAACCTTTGGAAAGAGTACACCAAGACAAGCGCCGACAAAAGGGCTGAACTATGGCAAGAGCATTTTGTTTTAAAAAGTCCTGGTGTTTTGATACATCTTCCTTGCCTTGGACGGGGTCCTTCACAGAAGGAAAACGGCTACAGCTGCCCGGTCTCCTTTTGCACGTGATCTTCGTCCAAGGTTTGATTCTGATTTCGGACGAAGTCCTTGCTTATTCGTCCAAGGTCTAAGCATCTATTTTCGAACGAGGCTTCCTCGAGGAAGGAAGGCGTCCATGATTGGACGGTTTCCTTTATCAGTTAATCCTCGTCCTGAGCTTGATGCTGGTCATGGACGAGGATCTTGATGATTCGTCCAAGATATGAGTATCAATTCGCGGACGAGGGTTCCTCGAGGAAGGAAGGCGTCCATGATTGGACGGTTTTCTTTATCAGTCCATCCTCGTCCTGAGCTTGATGCTCCCCATGGACGAGGATCTTGATGATTCGTCCAAGGTGAACATTATTTTCTGGACGAGGGTTCTTTGAGGAAGGAAGGCGTCCATGATTGGACGGTTTCCTTCATCGGTCCATTCTCGTCCAGAGCTTGATGCTCCCCATGGACGAGGATCTTGATAATTCGTCCAAGGCGAACATTAATTTCCGGACGAGGGTTCCTTGAGGAAGGAAGGCGTTCATGATTGGACGGTTTCCTTCATCGGTCCATTCTTGTCCAGAGTTTGTTGCTAGTCATGGATGAAAATTCGGATGATCCATCCAAGGTTTATAACCACATTCTAGACGAGGGTTTTTCCAAAAGGGAAGACGGTCATGATTGGATAGCTTCCTTCGTCGGTCAATCCTCGTCCAGAGTTCATTTGGACGGCTTCCCTTAGCAATCAGGGTGCTTCCAAAACACATAATATTAACTTCGTCTCTTTTGGATGATCGTTTTCCTGACTTGTGTTCCTTTGTGTAGAACAATGCCTCAACAAGCAAGACCCCGCCTGGGAAGTCTTCTTCGTCCAAGAAGATGCCCGCTGCGGCTGGTGACTAGTCATTGGCCAAAAAGCCCAAGGGCTTTGTGCCTGTGGCCAAGAAGAAGAATGAATGGCCATCCGTTCAGAAGACCACTCCGGCCAGCAAGGGGGTCGGAGAAAAGACTATCCTGCCTTCGGCGGGTAAAGCTTTGACGGTGGACGGATCATACACTGATTCCCCTGCCTTAGGAGAGAAAGAGCTTGGCTATGCCCTTCTTCCAAGTGATCAGTTGGACGCAGCTGATCAAACTGAGGTCCGACTGGATGCTTCTCTGGCACTGGTGGATCAGCCGGACGCGTCTGCTAAAGATGGACCGGCCTTCAGCGGGGAGGTCGCTCTGCTGGTGGCTCAAATGCCATTATCTATTAGATCCGCTTTTTATCTTCGGGTGAGTCATACTACCCCAACATAGTTAGGACGATTCGGGTTGGTGGATGTTCAATGAGTCCGTTCAACAGACAAGCAGTAGTCATCCCCATTAAGAGAACTGACTCCCCCCTTCAGATAAAAACAAAGGATCCTCCTCAGCTTCTGCTGCTCTGCCAGTGGACTCAGATGATGAGTCTTCTGCTGCCTTTGCAAAAATGTCAAAGGCTGAACGAGAGAGGCTCAAGCAGGAGCTGTTCAAATGTTATCCTGAGTCCTACATAAAGGGCTTGAGGGGAGCATCATCTGGACATGTGGGCTACATGTCTCAACTTGCTGCCGAGGCACATTTTGTTGCCGTCTTTATTAATGTACTTCTACTAACTTTTTTTATTTTGTAACTCGTCTACTGACGTGCTTGATCTTCGTTATTTCAGCTTCTTGCTCGCAGCATTGTAACTTAAGACTGGGCGAGAGAGCTTAGGAAGGAGAATAAGCATCTCGTCCATCAAGCTACCACGGCCTGGGACAAGGCCATGTATGATTGTCAGCTGTTGGAGACTAAGCATCGTCAATCCCGGGAAGCCTGGGAGAAACGGTCAGCCGAACAGGATTCCAACATCAACAACTACCTTATTAAGATCAACGAACTTTATGAGGAGAAGAAGCAATGGCAACTAGTCATGGATTCTGTTTCGTCCAAGCTGAAGGAGGAGAGGAATACTGCTCTCGTGGCTGCCGCTCAGCTTAGAAGGGATAACCTCCTTCTAAGTGCCCAGAATGCTCGGCTGAAAGAGGAGGCGGTCCAGGCCTTCAACGACGCCAAGGAAGGTCTTAATCAGGTCATTAAGACGTCCAAGGGATGGGCCCTCAAGGCCTTTGAGATGTTGGCTGTGCTCGAGGAAGTTCCTCGCTTTGAGCGCCGCTTGGAATTTCAGGAGAGCCTCCACAGGTCCATGGTGACTGCTGAGGATTCCTCGATTCCTCATACGAAGAGGTGGAGGATGATGAAGATTCTCCCAAGGATGACCAAGATACTCTTGCTGAATAGAGTACCTAGCTTTAGGCTTATTTTTCTATATATCTTGGCTTGTTCGTCATTGTAGCTTAGTCTTCTCTCTTTTTCGTAGACTAGTTTGTAACCCTTTTTTTGACGAGTGTTTATTGAAATGATCTTTTATCAATGTTTATCTTTGGTCCAATCATCAAACTTAAATTAGCATCAAGTAAAATTGAGGCTCGTCCTGTTTCTTGGACGACCTTTGAGCTTAAATAAGTAAAGGATGAGACTCATCCTAGACTATGGACGATCTTCAAACTTCACTCAAATAAGCATTAAGTTTAATTGAGGATCGTCCTGTTTCTTAGACGACCTTCGAGCTTAAATAATCAAAGGATGAGACTCGTCCTAGACTATGGACGATCTTCAAACTTTACGCAAATAAGCATTAAGTGTAATTGAGGCTCGTCCTGTTTCGTGGACGATCTTCGAGCTTAAAATAAGTAAAGGATGAGACTTGTCCTAGACTATGGACGATCTTCAAACTTCACTCAAATAAGCATTAAGGGTAATTGAGGCTCGTCTTGTTTCTTAGACGTCCTTCGAACTAGACTCGTCCTAGAAGTTCTAAGGACTTAGTTGTATCCCCCCCTCTTGGGCCTAGCTCGTCTGGGTATTTTGGACGAGCTTTGTACCAAGAAGGAGAGCGGCCAACTTTAGCCGAGCCAACACAAAAATTTCTCATTTAGGACGAGCTTAGGTAATTGTATGCAGTCTTGGTTTTTTGATGTTTATGGACTTACCATGTTTTAGTCGGCTTCCTTGAGGAAGCAATGCTCATCTTGAAGTAGTGAGCCCTTACTAGGGCCTTTACTACTTAGCTGACCTTGCATTTAAAAGTAAGATTCCTTTACTAAGACTTGCTTATTTCTGGTCGGCTTCCTTTAGGGGACTTGTGGGTGGGCGACTGCAGCAAAGTGAGCTTTATTTTCTCTTTCAGCCAACTAATCTTTCAGCTTCAGCATTTCAAACTACGGGCCATTGTAAAAAACGATGGACTGCGGTATGCCGAACCGGGTTATGATATTCTTCCAAATAAAGCCCTTGACGTCATTCGTCGTTATACCCCGCATTGCTTCAGTTTCTACCTATTTAGTGAAGTAGTCCACAACCACAATGACAAACTTCTTCTGCCCAGCGGCTGAAGGAATTGTGTCCTTGACTCTAATGCAATTACTAAATATAACATGGATCATATTATGGAGACAATAAATTCATTAAATTGGGTCGTCTATACGTCTTGCTAGAGGATGCTATAGAACTTCAGGTTTAATAAATAATAAACCCGAAGCCTAATTAGATGGATCCTACAAGGTCACACTTTCACAATCTGGATCAATAAAAGAATGACCTAGAGCCCATGTAGGACTCTAGGGTTGGCCGGCCAAGGAGAAAGAAAAGGAGAGGACTCCTAACCTAATTAGTTCCTATAATTAGGTGTGGGGTGAGAAAATAAAGCAGTCAGTATATTCTCTCATTATTTTCTCTCTCCTAGCTCTTTTCTCTCTCTTTCAAAGCTACGTAATACTGCTCCTAGAAATAGAAGAGTCCCTCTTCCTTCCAACTAGCATTGGTGGAGCATTGATCTGGATTCGTGGACCTAGTAGAGGAATCTCAATTGCGGTTCTATCTCCGGATCTCGAAGAGCTTTGTGGAAATCACGCGTCAAAGGTTAATTCTTAACTATTATGTGATCCTTGAATGTATATGCATGAGATCCTGTTTTAAGTGCTTATAAATATGATTCATGAAATTCCGCTTAGAGTACTTATAATCCTACAGTGGTATCAGTTTTAGCCTCTTGCATATAAATTTTAGGTCATAATAATTAGATTTATTTTGATGTGTTCATGACTAATTTTAATTTGATTAAGGGGAGGAATTGAATTATGGATTGAATAAATAATTGGAATTGATTAAATGGAGATTTAATTGCTTAATTTTTCAATATAAAGTGGCCGAAAATTCAACCCTAATTTTCGAAATTTAAATTCTTATTTTAGATCTCTAAATTTCGAATATTAAGTTCATATTATTAATCTGATTTTCATGTTTAAATTTGTTTATGTATGAAAATTAATTCATGTGAAAAGAGTTTTATATGAATTAGAGATTAATTTATGTGAATAACCCTAAAATTAATTAAAATGAAGATTTTGATTTAATTTTTTGAATTAGGCATAAAAGAGTTTATGTTTAATTTAATTAAGATCACTAAATTAATTTTACAAATGTTGTAATTTTAATTTCCTTCAAATAAAATTATAAAAATAAAAATAAAAAAATAAGGAGGGAGGAAGAGGAGCAGCCACGGCTGGTGGCTGCTCCGGTATGGTCTGCCATCTGTACGACGGCGAGGGATAGACAGATGCTGGCTGGGCAGTCGCGAAGGCTGGTGGCTGCAGCAGCCACGCGTGCGACGGACGATGTGGGCAGCAGCGGGCTGATGGTTGGCTGGCGCAGGGCGCCTCTTGCCGGCGCCGGCTCGCGATGGGTTGCCGGCGAGTTCCGGTGAGGCCGCTTGCCGTGAGTGGCCGGATTTCTGGCCGTGTGCTGGCGTGGAGTTGGGACTGGCAGCCCTTTGTGCTGCTGGTCTGGTCGTGTCCTTCACGGCTGTTTTTCAAAAAGTATCTTTTTCTTTAAAAAAAAAATATTTTTTTTGGATATAAACTGGCAGCCGTAAAACTGGGCAGCAGTATCTTGAACAATTTTTTTTTTTTTTGAAATTTTGTAAAACAGTTTTTTGAGATAATTAAGTAAATTCCAATTATGTTAATTATGTTATTTTTGACTGGGTCATGAATTAATTCCATAATTTTATTCTTTAATCTAATTAAAATTAGTAGGCTAGATTTTATAGGATAGAATCATTATGTGGTTAGGAATTACTTAAATATTTTATCTAATTGCTATAATTAAGAATATTTGATATTTTGATTGATGGCAAGAATAATATGTGATATTATGATGTGGCATGTTATATTTGATATAATTGCTATGAATGACTAGTATGGCCCAAATTTAAGTTAGAAATTACGATCTGCTTATCGTGATGTATTCTTGTAATTTAAATACGAACTGCGTATCGTTAAGTATTTTTGTAATTTATTTAATTTAGCTATTATTTAAATTATTTTGATACTTATGTAATCCAAAGACGAGTCCATCAAGAGAAGGCCCATGGCTAAGGTGGATGGAGATCCATGAAGAGTCCAAGAAGGAGCCATTGATGCTTAGTTCTTAGGATTAGGAGCCACCCTAGATCATTTTATTTTCGCATTTGATTATTCTTTAAAATGCTTATAAGTTTATTGTATGTTGTTTGTTCATGCGCTAGAGTTCACTAATTCATAACAACATAATAAACTTAGATCCCGCAAATATTAAGGTTAGCTTTTCCAAACATAAAATGCTTATTAACCCTTAATTAATGATAATAGGTCATGCCTCCGAAGGGTATTATCATTAATTTTGGGAGATAAGGTAAAATTGCGAATTTTACTACTTAGTTTGGTTATCCTTAACAAAATCATCAAAAGCGTTTTGGGTTTTGAAGCAAGAGATAGTTAAGCATGCGATGTTTACCAATCTAAACAAGAATTATAAAGTGTTATAATTAGTAAAGGAGTTTACTTACCTTGAGAATGTAACGTTAAGATAAGGCCTCCGTCTGCTTAGTGTTGCATGTTGATAGGATCTTGTAATCACTTATTCAAATGGGACATTAAAATTGAATAGGTGATCAACCTAGAAACCTTTGCATGTTTTAGGTTGTTTTATAAACATAATATTGAACTTTGCTTTTATTCTGTCTGTAGATACTATGTCTAACAACAACAACAACTCTGTTTTCAACATTCGTCCTTTCCTTGAAAAGGACAGGCTGAATGGTGAAAATTTCATCAACTGGGAAAGAACCCTAAGACTCGTATTGAGGTCTGAGGGTCGAGAGGATGTCTTAGAAACCCCACTTCCTGTGATTACTGATGAATCGTCTGAAGCCGACAAACGTCGTGCTAAGCAGGCCAATGATAGGTCTGTACTGATCACTTGCTTGATGATAACAACCATGGAGCCGGACCTCCAAAAGAGGTTCGAAACCAAGGATGCTTATACCATCATGCAAGAGCTGCGGGCTATGTTTCGAACACAAGCCCGAGTTGAAAGGTATGAGACTAATAGGGAGATACTAAAATGTCACATGAAGCCGGGTCAAGCTGTTGGCCCCCATGTTTTCGCTATGATGGGTCTTTTCGAAAACATGGAACGACTTGGATTCCCTTATAGGGTTGAGTTGGCTCACGACATTATTCTCCACTCATTGCTCGACAGCTTCAATCGATTCAGGATGACCTTCAACATGAATGAGTCTCGAAAAGACTTTGCAAGAGCCGCACGGGTTATTGGTCAATGCTTGAGAGGAATATCCCTAAAGAACCAAAGAAAGAGGTTCTGATGGTTCAGAAGGGAAAGGGTTTTAAGAAGAAATAGGCAGGAAAGAAGGACAAAGGCAAGCAAGTTGCCGTTGTTGCTGAAAAACCTAAGCCAACCGCCAAGCCAAAGGTGGCCGCGGAAAGCAAGTGCTTCCATTGTCACAAGATAGGACACTGGAAGAGGAACTGCCCTCTATACTTGGAGGAAAAGAAGTCTGGAGCTTCCACTTCAGGTATATTTGTTATAGAAATCAATTTAACTTCTACTTCTTTATGGGTATTGGATACCATTTGTGGTTCTCACATAGTTAATGATGTGCGGGGACTAAAAAGAAGTAGGAGGCTGGCAAAGGGCGAGGTAGAGCTTCGCGTTGGAAATGGAGCACGGGTTGCTGCACTTGCCATAGGAAGCTATAGTCTGCATTTGCCATCTGGCTTTGTTTTAGAATTAAATAATTGTTATTTTGTTCCTTCGATAACTAAGAACATAATTTCTGTTTCTGTATTGGATTCCGAAGGATTTTGTTTTGAAATTAAGAACAAATGTTGTTCCATTTCTTACAATAATATGTTCTATGCTAGTGCTAAATTGATAAATGGCTTATATGTGCTTGATAGGTCATTACAAGTCTATAACATAGATAGCAAGAAACAAAAATCAAATGAATCAAACCTAACCTACATTTGGCATTGTCGAATGGGTCATATAAACCAAAAGCGCATCCAAAAGTTACAACAGGATGACATTCTTCCATCATTTGATTTTGAATCATTTGATGTATGTGAATCATGCTTGATGGGGAAAATGACAAAGTCACCGTTTACTGGAAATGGTGAAAAGGCCAGCGATCTCTTAGGTCTCATACATACAGATGTTTGTGTTCCTATGAGCACAAAGGCAAGGGGAGGGTTTAATTACTTCATTACCTTCACTGATGATTTGAGTAGATATGGATATGTCTACTTAATGAAACATAAGTCGGAATCTTTTGATAAATTCAAAGAGTTCCAGAATGAAGTACAAAATCAACTTGGTAAGACAATTAAAGCACTGCGATCCGATTGCGGTGGCGAGTATTTGAGCCAAGAGTTTGATGATCATTTGAAGGATTGTGGAATTCTTTCACAATTGACTCCACCAGGAACACCGCAGTTAAATGGTGTATCTGAAAGGAGGAATCGGACCTTATTGGATATGGTTCGATTAATGATGAGTCCTGCTGATCTTCCGATTTCTTTTTGGGGATATGCTCTCGAAACAGCTGCACACACACTAAACAGAAGCTCGTCAAAGGCTGTAGAAAAGACTCCATATGAGTTATGGAATGGAAAAACTCCAAACTTGTCTTTTCTTAAGATCTGGGGATGTGAGGTCTATGTAAAACGTTTAATCTCAGACAAACTTGCACCCAAGTCAGATAAATGTCTCTTTATGGGATA
Source organism: Beta lomatogona (assembly GCA_947646795.1). Lineage (NCBI taxonomy): Eukaryota > Viridiplantae > Streptophyta > Magnoliopsida > Caryophyllales > Amaranthaceae > Beta > Beta lomatogona. The sequence goes on from CANSNZ010000230.1 coordinate 416,603, forward strand.
CCCAAAAGAGACAAGGGGTTATTACTTGTATAACCGTCAAGAGAGCAAAGTGTTTGTTCCTCGTGATGGTGTCTTTCTTGAAAAGGAATTTGTTTATAGAAAGACAAGTTGGAGTAAAATAATTCTCGAAGAAATTCGAGATGAGCAACAACTGGATATGGTTCACACCATGTCAGAGACGGCCCGACAAGACGAAAGTCTAGTTCAGGAGATGACGTATTCAACGCGTGAACCTCCTACAGTCCCACTTGAATCTAATTCAAGCGAAGATCTTCAAGAAGTTGAAGAGAACATTTCTCTTGATGCTCAGGCCCCGCGTAGGTCTAGTAGAGAAAGGATTCCAAACAAGAGGTTGGTTGATTTCCTGTTAACTGAAAACTCTGAAATAATGATTTTGGAGAATTCGGAACCTACTACCTACAAACAAGCTTTGACGTGCCCAGACTCTGAGAAATGGCTTGAGGCCATGAAATCCGAGTTAGACTCCATGTCTGAGAATAAAGTTTGGACCCCGGTCGACTTGCCTGATGGGGTTAACCCTATTGGATGCAAGTGGGTGTTCAAATTGAAAACAGACAAAGATGAAAATGTCTATGTCTATAAAGCAAGACTGGTTGCAAAAGGATTCAGACAAATTCATGGTATAGACTATGATGAGACCTTTTCTCCAGTAGCAATGCTTAAGTCAATTCGGATACTTTTAGCGATTGCTGCATTTTATGATTATGAAATTTGGCAGATGGATGTCAAAACCGCATTCTTGAATGGGTTCTTGAATGAGGATGTGTACATGACACAACCTGAGGGTTTTGAGGATCCAGAAAATCCTAAAAGGGTTTGCAAGCTTCAGAGATCCATCTATGGATTGAAGCAGGCATCTCAGAGCTGGAATCTTCAATTTGATGAGGCAATCAAGAAATTTGGTTTCATCAAAAGCGAAGAAGAATCTTGTGTTTACAAGAAGTTTAGTGGGAGCAGCTTAGTCTTCTTGGTATTGTATGTAGATGACATACTACTCATGGGAAATGACATACCAATGCTTGAGTCAGTCAAGGAATGGTTGAAAAGTTGTTTCTCCATGAAGAGCCTTGGAGAAGCTGAGTACATACTGGGAATTAAAATCCATAGAGATAGGTCTCGAAGGATGATTGGACTAAATCAAGAAACTTATATTGATAAAGTTCTTGCAATGTTCAACATGGAAAACTCGAAGAGAAGATTCATTCCTATGTCACATGGCATATCGCTTAGCAAGATCAGTCAGTGCCCGACTGAGCCTGATGAGTTGAAGCGAATGAGTAGCATTCCTTATGCTTCGGCTATAGGATCTATCATGTATGCCATGATAAGTACTCGACCAGATGTTGCATATGCCTTGAGCATGTGTAGCAGGTTCCAAGCAAATCCAAGGGAAGCACACTGGATTGCATCTAAGAGCATCCTTAAGTACTTAAGATGAACTAAAGGCATGTTCTTAGTTTATGGAGGTGAAAGTGAGTTGGTTGTTAAAGGTTATACTGATGCGAGCTTCCAAACCGACAGAGATGATTATCGCTCTCAGTCAGGGTACGTCTTTTGTCTAAATGGAGGAGCAGTGAGCTGGAAGAGCTCAAAGAAAAGCACTGTAGCAGACTCTACGACAGAATCAGAATATTTAGCAGCGGTTGAAGTAGCTAAAGAAGCAGTTTGGATAAAGAAGTTCTTAACAGAGCTGTATATCATACCTAGTGCTCTGGAAGGGATTGAGTTGTTCTGTGATAACAATGGTGCTATTGCGCAAGCAAAAGAACCGAGATCACATAACAAATCCAAACATGTAATGAGGAAGTATCACCTCATTAGGGAGATTGTTGACAGGAAGGATGTCAGGATCTGCAAAGTTCGCACGGATGAGAATGTGGCTGATCCGCTCACTAAACCACTACCTCAACCCAAGCATGAGTGTCACGCTAGGGCTATAGGCTTGAAGCAAATGTTAGAGTGGCTTTAGATTGTACCAGGTTTAGAGAAACTTGTTACAATGTAGAGACATGGTTTTGCTATTTTATGTTTATGAGAAATAAAATTTTATCTTATTTAATTTTGGTTTCGTATTAAATATATGTCCAAAATATATCTTGAATTCAATGGTTTTGTCAAATATGTGGTTTGATGAATGAAACACCATAAGTGAACAGAATTTATAGAATATTATAGTTCCTAATCTAAGTCGTTAAATTGGACATAAATGACTTATTAAAGGATTAGCATATAAGATTGATTGATAGCGCCGTTTCATGGGCTATGGGAACATGGAGATGTTTAGTCAATCATATGGACATGTATAGTTGATACATGATCGAACAGACCTACTTAGAAGTTTCTATAACTTCGTAATTATATTAGTTGATTCCTAAGACATGAGTGGAACGCTACTTAGCCTAATGATTGGTATAATTTTGATGCTGTCAAACGTCATGCCGTAAAAGGGGACTATAAAGGTAGTGTTCGGGTTGTGCTGAAAGTTGAGTGGGAGTTTTGGTTGCCACAAGATTGAAAAGTCCTCCTATATGAGATAGGGTGGGTGTCTTGGCCCCTTGGAGAGTGAAAATTGAAAAATGCATGGCCGTGCTCAAATGGATTATATGATGATCATTTGTTTGTCAATTCGAACTCGGATTTCAAGGATTAATTTGAAGACTAGCATGGATGACATAGAAATATGATCATACTATCAAATTGGACAATAAAAGACTTAAGGAATTTGAAGATTGCACACTCGTCTCGGACAAGTGGGAGATTGAAGGAATTGTGTCCTTGACTCTAATGCAATTACTAAATATAACATGGATCATATTATGGAGATAATAAATTCATTAAATTGGGTCTTTTATACGTCTTGCTGGAGGATGCTATAGAACTTCAGGTTTAGTAAATAATAAACCCGAAGCCCAATTAGATGGATCCTACAAGGTCACACTTTCACAATCTGGATCAATAAAAGAATGACCTAGAGCCCATGTAGGACTCTAGGGTTGGCCGGCCAAGGAGAAAGAAAAGGAGAGGACTCCTAACCTAATTAGTTCCTATAATTAGGTGTAGGGTGAGAAAATAAAGCAGTCAGTTTATTCTCTCATTATTTTCTCTCTCCCCTTTCTCTTTCTTTCAAAGCTACGTAATACTGCTCCAAGAAATAAAAGAGTCCCTCTTCCTTCCAACTAGCATTGGTGGAGCATTGATCTGGATTCATGGACCTAGTAGAGGAATCTCAATTGCGGTTCTATCTCCGGATCTCGAAGAGCTTTGTGGAAATCACGCGTCAAAGGTTAATTCTTAACTATTATGTGATCTTTAAATGTATATGCATGAGATCCTGTTTTAAGTGCTTAGGAATATGATTCATGAAATTCCGCTTAGAGTACTTATAATCCTACAGCGGCAACAGGAAAGAGTCCCAGAATATCCATGCCCCATTTTGCAAAAGGGAGAGGGAACATGATAGGGGTTAGGTAGTTGGACGGCTTCTGATGCAAGTTTCCATGTTTCTAGCGACTATCACACTTCTTTGCATATGCCAGAGCATCTTCTTTTAATGTAGGCCAGTAATACCCAGTCCTTAAGGCCTTTTTCCCAAGGCTCTTCTCCCAATGTGAGATGCACAGGCTCCTTCATGTCCATCTTTCCTGGTGATGCACTTCAAATGAGAACGATTGAATGATTTCTTGTAGAGGGTTTCATCCCACAGTTCAAACCACTTGTCTCAGGCTTTTACGTACTTGGCCTCTCAGGGTCTGAAGGTAGCCATCTTGTCTTCTTGAATTCTATAATGGGCTCCATCCAAACTTCCCATCGGCTAAGAAACATGACATGTTCTTGCTTAATACTCTTTTTCGTCTTAACTTCCTAGAATACTGTTCTTAGTGCCTCACAATCGGCTGAGCTGGCTAATTTTGAGAGAGCATCAGCTTGATGATTTTCTGACCTTGGTACTTGGTCGAGAAGAAATCGCTTTAACGGCTCAATCTCATCCTTGATCAGACGCTTATATTTGCTCATTGATACTTCTTTGCATTCAAAGTCTTCATTGACTTGACTGATGAATAAAAGAGAGTCTGATTTGGCCTCAATCTCTAAAGCCCCAGCCGCCTTACACATCTTGATCCCATCTAGAAGTGCTTCATACTCAGCTTCATTGTTGGACGCTTGGAACTGGAACCTTAGTGCATATTCAAATTTATCTCCTTCTGGAGATTGACAAATGATTCCTGCCCCACATCCATTGACAGTGGATGATCCATCTACCATGAGCAGTCCAATGCTTCTTTCCTTCGGACGGATCAGATATTGGTTCCAAAGTTGGCCGAGTAAGCTCAACTATAAAATCTGCCAAAGCTTGCCCCTTAATAGCTTTCCTTGGTTTAAAGGATATATCAAACATGTTCAGTTCAACATCCCACTTCAGCATCCGTCCAGCAGCTTCCATCTTTTGTAAAACTTGCTTCAGAGGTTGGTCAGTATAGACTTGTATATTGTGGGCCAAGAAATAAGGTCTCAACTTCATGCTGGCCATGACAAGTGCCAACCCAAACTTCTCGACCGGTGTGTACCTACATTCTGCGTCCTTGAGCACATGACTTACAAAGTATATTGGGATTTGCACCGACTCCCTTTCGTTTAGTAGAACAGCACTCACGGCCTGAGGAGACACAGCTAAGTATACAAACAATTTTTCCCCCTCGGCTGGACTGACCAACCTAGGTAACTGACGAAGGTGGTCCTTGACTTACTGAAGTGCTTGTTCAACTTCCGCTGTCCATTCAAACTTAGATTTCTTCTTGATAGTAGCGAAAAAATGATGACACTTGTCTCCAGACTTAGACAAGAAATGTCCAAGGGCCACTAGGCAACCCGTCAGACGCTGCACTTCTTTGATTTTGGACGGAGACTTCATGTCTATAATCGCTTGGATCTTTTTAGGATTTGCTTCTATTCCTCTATGATCCATTAGGAAGCCTAAGAACTTTCCATCCACGACGCCAAAAACACATTTTTTGGGGTTCAATTTCAGCTTGTACTTTCTGAGAGTTTCAAAAGTTTCTCTCAAATCACCAACTTGTCCTTCCTCTTACCGACTCTTCACTATCATATCATCAATGTATGCTTCCATGTTCCTTGCCAATTGTGGCTAAAAGACAGTGTTAATCAATCTTTTGAAGGTGGTCGGCGCATTTCGGAGGCCAAAATGCATCATCAGCCAGCCATACAACCCTTTCTCTGTAATGAAGGACGCTTTGTCCTGGTCCTCCAGCCACATGGGAATTTGATGAAATCCTGAATATGCGTCCATGAAGCTTAAGAAAGCATGGCCAGCCGTGGAATCCACCAGAAGATCCAACTTAGGCAGAGGAAAACTGTCATTGGGACAGGCCTTGTTGAGATTAGTGTAGTGCACGCACATCCTCCATGTGCCATTAGGCTTTAGTACCATGACCACATTGGCTATCCAGTCTGGATAATAAGTCTCTCTGATGAACCGAGATTCCAACAACTTCTGAACCTCTTGGTCGACCGCCTGATTTCTGGCCGGCCCTAAATGTCTTTTCATCTGACGAATTGGTTTTAAACTTGGATCAACATTTAGCCGGTGGACGGCTATCTCTAGATCAATTCCAAACATCTCTTCAACACAGTAGGCGAACACATCTTGAAATTCTTTGAGAAAGCTTATCAAAATGCCCCTCTACTCAGGGGAGAGAGAAGATCCAATCTTCAAGGTTCTTTCTGGACGAGCTTCATCCAAACAAATATCTTCTGGGGTCTGCACAAGCTCTGGACGTTCAAGTGCCACACCCATGATGGCCATCACTTCTCCAGACGAGGGTGGCTCTTTCTTGACGGGCACATATTTTCTTTTCTTGCTGGGAAGGTTTTCAGACGTTTTCCTTGAGGGAGCAACCTGCGTCTGAGGACTTTCAATGGTCATTCTCAAAGAGGCCACTTAGTCCTCTACAATCTCGGTCGTTTTCCCTTCTCCAGCGACGTTCATCTGGTCTTGCTTCTCTGCTTTCCATGATGATGGTTTCAAAGTGGTTAGGTAACATTCTCTAGCCGCATGCTGGTCTCCACACAAGGAGTCAATTTAACCACCATCACATTCAAACTTCATAAGCATGAAGTGAGTAACTATCACAACCTTAACATGATTCAGAGTTGGTCTTCCGAGAATGACATTGTAAGCTGGAAGTCTCGGATGACCAAGAATTTGATGAACAAAGTCATCCTTTTCTCCAACTCGAACGGGAAAAGTAACTGTCCCCATAGGGTGAATAATTCCTCCCCCAAACCCAATGATTGGATGGTGGATGGGAACTAAGTTCTTCTCATCAAACTTCAATCTAGACAAGCAATCTGCACTAATGATGTCTATCGAGCTTCCGGTGTCAATTAGAATCCTTCTTACTCTCAGGTTTGCTATCTTCATCTCCACAACCAAGGGCTCGTCATGAGGGGTGCACAGCTTCCCCCGATCTTGTTCACTGACTACTACTTTTGGGAAGGGCTCGGCCTTTGTCTGATCAGTTAGCAAAATTTGGCCGAGCTCCCTGAGATAGTTTTTGTGCCCCCTATTGGTTGGTCCTCCAGCAACAAATCCTCTTGAGATGACAAGAACAACATCCTCGTCAATGCTCTCACTTTCCTTGTTCTTGCTCTAACGATCATCCTTCCTCTGAAACTTCCTTCCCCTTGGGGTAAATATGAGTTCATCTTCCCTTTTCGGGCTAAATCTTCCAAAGCCCTTTTAAGGGGTTTACATTCGTTGGTCTCATGACCACAGTCCTTGTGAAAATGACATTACTTGCTCTTGTCTCTGTTCCTGTAAGGAGTCTTTATCTCAGCTGGAGTCTTAAGCTCATATTGATCCTTTATCTCCATAAGGATGGAATACTGATCTTTGATAGATTCTATGGGATCGGTTGAAGATTCAGATTCTTTCCTCTTTCCTCGCCTGGACGATGTAGTTCTGGAGGTTATGGCCTAAGTCTCAGCCTTTTTAGGGTTGTTCTTTTTTGGTTGAACCACCTCTTCAGGCTTCTTGGACTCGGGGTGTTTTGCCTCATCACATAGTTCGGTGACATGTATTAAGGCTTCGGCCTCTTTCAAAGCTTTCTGCAAGGGTGGTGATTTTCTTCTTGATAATATCAAACTTAAAACTTCCTGAGGCCCCCTAATGAAGGCGTCAAAGGCCACTCCAGCATTAAGATCTTGAATCTGCAAAGCTTCTAGATTAAATCTCTTAACAAAACTTCTAAGGGCTTCTTTTGGTCCTTGGACGACCTTGCCCATGTGCATGCTTGTCTTATGTTCTTGTCGGTTGGCAACAAAGTGACTAGTGAATAGGTAACTGAGTTAAGTGAAATTATTTACCAAATTAGGGGGGAGATTGTTAAACCATTTATGGGCTACTCCTTTCAAAGTAGCGAGAAGTTCTTGCACCAAGTAGCATTATATACTGCTTGGACGTACATCTGATGCTTATAAGCGGAGAGATGATCATATGGATCAGTCGTTCCAGCAAACGGCTCTATGGTAGGGAGTTTAACCTTGGGGAAGGGGGGCGCTTCCATGATCCTGGCCAAGAAAGGGGTTGGCCACTTGATCCGGAGGGCTCCCAGCTGTCCCTCAATGGGTATAAACTCCTTATGATACTCTTTCAACACGGGATTAGATGAGGTGTTTGCAGGGGCTGGACGCCTATACACCATTAGCTGTAGTACAGTTTTCTCTTGTCTTAGACGAACAAGAGAAGGGCCAAGACTTTTTCCTTCTCGACGGTAAAAAGGGGGATCTCTCAATTACGGTGTAGACCATGTGGCCTACCGTTGTAATGCAGCCGCTTTCTTTGCCTCCAAGTATTCCCTGGCATCTGTTTCCATCCTATGTCCATTTGGGTGAACATTATCCTGGGTCCTAACCACTAGGTTCCAGTCCATCTTCCTTCGCTGTTCACTGCCTTCTGGCCGTTTTTCTCTGGCTGTTCTCCTAGAGGGTTCCTAACAAACAAGTCAACTTGGACTTGGACGATTCTCCTGGGAATGCCCCCTAAGAGGAACTGGACTGTTAGCCGCTGGATCTGGATTAACTTGGAAAAACAGCATATTGTTATTGATTTATTCCTGGACGACTGCTGCCATCTTAGTCTGAAAGTCATTCAGGACGTTCTCCAAGTGAGCAGCAGTCACTGGACGTTCAAGATTTTCCTGAATGATAGGTTCATGACTCTGACCAGGAACATTGACAATGGACGGAGGTCTATCCCTCCCTCGAGGTGGTCTCTCATAATCTACGACATCTTCAACTCGAATCTGAAAACTTCGAATTCTTGCCACATTGGACGAGTGACAATCAGTCATCGTTGCGTCTTCCCACTGACGGCGCCAAGTGTTTAGTTTCCTTGGCTGACAAGTAAACTATTATCCCTCAAGATGTTCTTCAATGGAGACTTGTGCAACGATGCCCAAATCTGGTAAATTCGATCCTGAGCTCTGTTCCCAAACCTGCAAAAAAGGGACCCACCCTGGAGGATTGGGTGGTGGAACCCTCTCCGAATCTTAAGTCAGGTATCAGGAGTGAGAAGGAAAAGTAGATGAAAGTGAGAGAGAATTTCTCCAGAGTAAGGGCACACTGTTCAATGAATTACTACCTTTCTCCTGATTTGAATGGGAGTATTTATAGTGTTTGGGATCTGATTGTTGCCTTTTGAGGTTACCCTAAATTAAGGGCTCTTGATTGGCTAGGCAATCAGAACATAACACGTGGCATGCAAGGATTGGGAGTTGATCATCAACCAATCACATGCAGTCTTTTCTTGGGTTTGGGCCCTGAGTATGTTTTAGGCGAAAAGGTGGGCTTTGATTCCTTTTCCAGTAAAAAACCTAGGTCTTTACCCTTTGCTCACTCCTTTCTTTGGGACACGTGGAGGGTCCTGATGGATCCAGGTGTCTCGAGGAGAATTGTTAGATATTTTAAGCTACAACACTTATTTGTGTATTATTGTTTTTTACAAAATAAAGTATCGAATTCTCATTGTTTGGTTTGACCTTGGAGTCACTTTTAATTTTTTATAACCCTCTCCTTATAAATTTATTGCTTTATCAATACTTGATACGTATATCTTAGATCATTTCAAATAAAAATTATGCTTTTATAGTTTATGCAATTCTAATTAATCTAAACCAACAACTTTATAAACTTTGGAACGGGGATCATTAATTAAAATTTGGGAATAAGGATTATTAATATCCGGGTCAGTTCCCAGTTAGGTCAATTTCAATTCAGACCACTTTTGGGTCGAGTTTCTTTGGGGTCTATTTTATCAGGATCGGGTACGGGGGCCAAGCCGGGTTGGATCGAGTCCATTCAGGTTCATATCACTTTTAGGTCACTAAATTCAGGTATAGAGTTGGGTTATTTTGCCAGGGCTAACTTATAAATATTCAAAGCTCATTTTTTTTTAAATGGGGTGGATATCGGTATACCTTACCCAATATATGCTACTGTATGAAGTTAGAAGCATTTTATGTGGGTGTATGGTATGTCAAAAGAAAAGTGTAGGATAGGCAAATGGGGACGAGGCGGGTAAAATCTAAATTCCACACCCCATGATATGCAACATCTACAATTTTCATTCCCATCCTCACCCCGTTACCGACCAAACCTCCACCTAGAGTTGTACATGTATGTGTCGGGCCTGCAAAAGGGGTGGTTGCCCGGCCCGATTTTGGCACGACCCGTCGTGAAACCCATTGGTCGATAGTGGGCTAGTCATCACTACCATTTTCAAATTTGGATTTGAGGCAGGCACAAGTATGACGAGCTTGTGCACCTCCTGTCCGACTCAGTTTAATTCGACAAAATACTAAAATATTCTTAAGGAAAGTTGTTAATACAACACAAGCAAACCCTACATGGCTACACGTGGTTTGAGTCTTGATTGGGCCCCTCATTTAATATTTTGGCCGGAGCCCACTAGCACCCTGTCACGACTCGACCTGACCAATAGACATCTCTATCTCCATCCATCCTCACCTAACTTAAACGCAAATAGAACAGGTCTCCACCAAACTCGTTGCACTAATATGCCTCTATCAGGCCATCATCACTAATGCCGATATCAGAGTTGTAGTAAAGTAGAAGTTTCTCTTCCTAACATCATAGTCTGATAACAACAACTTAAGAAAGAATCAAGACAAGATTCACACAAATAATGTCGTCCATTTAATCAGATAGTAGTTTACAGCAAACACCGGCCAAATGAATATTTCGTGTCAGAGATGGGCATAACCCCACATTCTCCCAAAACCAAACAACTAAAAATCAAATTACAAAGGCTGCCTAAATAAAGCACAAGAACAACATATAAAAACACTCTTTTCCACTACTTTTACTCCATTTTCTCTCTCCTCCCACTTCTTCCCTCCTTATCACTATTCCTACTCTTACACCACTGTGTCCAACCGCCCCTTCCATTTCCCAATAACCCATAAAAAACACACACACACATACCAAAAACCGCCATTCTTGGCATTCTATTGTTGTGCTTTATGTCGTTCTTGTTCCTGTGATCCTGTCTCTCATTAACAACCTTTCTGATATTACATAATTCTGCTTCAAGTTTTCGCGGTTCTGAATTGGGCAAAACTCTTTTTTTAAGTTAAATGAACAAGAATAATCAGGTTTAATCGATCCCGTGACATCCTAACATGGATCTGGAAAACAACAACCGAATCAAGGTAATTGTCAAATTCTGATTGGTTATTATTGTACGACCCCATTTTTTCTGAGGACTAACGTATTTCTAATAGGTGGGGATTGGGGAAGAGTGTACGAAATATAAGTGTATTAATATGTCATAAGTTATAACAGTTAGAAATTTTGAGTTTCATCATATTCATTTTCTCTGATGTGTTTTATTGAACTTGCAGAAAGAATCATGGAAAACAGTTCTAACCCTTGCTTACCAAAGCTTGGGAATAGTTTATGGTGATTTGAGCACATCCCCATTATATGTTTACAAGAGTGCATTTGCTGAAGATATTCATCATTCTGATACAAATGAAGAAATTTATGGGGTTTTGTCCTTTGTTTTTTGGACATTAACCTTAATTCCATTACTTAAGTATGTTTTTATTGTTCTTAGAGCTGATGATAATGGTGAAGGTGGTACTTTTGCCTTATACTCTTTGTTATGTCGCCACGCCCGTGTAAGCTCTTTGCCTAATTGCCAACTTTTGGATGAAGAACTTTCAGCTTATAAGAAAGATGATTTTACTACATCTAATGATAAAAATGCTAGTTCATCTACCTTGAAATTGACTTTGGAGAAGCATAAAACTTTGCACAAGGTTTTGTTGATTTTGGCTCTTATTGGTACTTGTATGGTTATTGGTGATGGAGTTCTTACTCCTGCAATTTCTGGTACTTAACAATCTTTTCTTCTCATGCTACTATTTTGGTCTCATTTTATAAATTGGGAATTTATATATAATATGTTTTTGGGGTTTCAGTTTTCTCAGCTGTTTCTGGGTTGGAACTCTCACTTACCACATCTAGGGAGCATCATCAGTGTAAGTTAGTCATTTATTTGCCTTTTTTTCTTTTGATGTTTTAAGTTAATATTTCATTTAAGAATTAAGATTCTGGATTGAATGATCGCACATGGGGAGTTGAATTGTTTTAATTGGAAACTAGTGTTTAGGCCCGGGCGATGCCCCGGGGTTTCTCTGTGCTACAATTTAGTAGTAGTTATATAAGTCATCTCATACTCATTTAAAAAAGTCATGTTATTCATTATATGGATTTCAAAAGTATTCTTTTCATATATCATCTTTAATTTTGATTAAATAAGCAATAATAGTATGGTGGAATTATGGTTGAATCTCTTTCTTTCGTACTTGAGGTTGTGAGTTCGAATGCTCACACAACACTGCTCTTCAAATGGTATCATGCATACATAATTAATTTTAATGAAAATGCGAATTTATTTATCTTTAAGGATGCAAGGGTTATGTTTAATAACATTAACTAATTACAACACATATCTATAATTTTGTAGAAACATGGATCACTAAAAGACGTTAGATCAGATGATGATTCTATGGAAATCCTTACATAAGGTCAGGGGTTCGAGCCCACGCTTCATCATATTTATTTTTTAAATAATGACCACTTGACTTTGTTGGTTAATAGACGCGTGGCAAAATTAGTGGCAGGAGGAGGGTGGCGCATAGACGTTGTTAAGCACGCCTTTTAATATATTTGTATAGATTGGAATGAATGTCTTCTCATATTTTTGTTCTATATTGGAGAGATGGAAGTTTCTTTTAGTATTTCTTAAAATCATACTCCCTCCGTCCCATAATATAAGTCCCCTTTCCTTTTAAAGTGTCCCAAAATATAAGTCATTATTCTATTTTCAATCAATAATTATGCCCAAAATGCCCTCATGAAAATAATTAATTCCCAAAAAGTCCTTATAATTAAGTTTCCAATGCACCATTATTAACGATAAAATAGAATCTTATACCCCATTATACTCTTCTACACATAAAACCATGCAACATTAATGTTCAGCTTTTATTTTTTGTTAAAAAGAAAAAAACAATGTAGGTGTTTCCCAATAAAAATGAATTTTTTTTATTCAAATAAAACAAGATTCCACTTCACCTTAATTCCCGTGTAAAAACAGAATCAAGACTTATATTATGCGACGGGGGAAGTATCAATTTTGGAATTTATGACCAAGTTACATATGGCTAGTAGACTTACTTATCAGGCTTTTTCGGCCGAGACAATGTGGGTCATTTAGTTGCCGGCCAATGTGGGTCGGGTTATGTGGGTGACGAGTTAATAATAGATAGGCCAATAAAAGAGAGGTAATAGCAGGTAAGAAATAGAGAAAAATTAGCACACATAAAAGTAACCATACATGAACACAATTTTTTTTAGTTTTGCAAATATATTTGGCCGCCAATTATAACCCTGTGTAAGCACTGTCCAATAATAGTTTATAACGTGACTCAATGCTTACATCCATTGGGCTACCTTATTCATTAACGTTAACAATTTCATTTCTTAAAATGATTATGGAACATATTGACTGATATTTATTAATGCTTGATATATACTTTAAGCTCCTCATACATAGCTTTTATGACTATATGGTGATGTTTGGTAATGGGAAGAGAAGAGAGCTAAATTGACATGGGAAATTCTCAATTCTTTTAAGCATGTTGATCCTACGACATTTTCATTCACCATGTAAAGTGTACTAATAAAAGTTCCCAAAAAGTAAATAATTATTTAGCTATCAGAATTTTGGCTGGGATTTAGATTTTTCTTAGGTTTGAAAGTTTCGGTGGCCCTTTCTCAATTAACAATATCACGTGTTCCTGTATTAAGTAAACCATATTAAAAGTCATTATTTTATTAGATTGCACACTGTGGTGGGGTCCATGAATATTATGTTCAAGGTGGGTTGTGCTCTCCTGTGCATGCCTAATCATCTATCTTTTCCATAAAACGAAATTTGGGTTTTCATCTTGGAATGACATGTGTACATCAACAATTGTTTTTGTGGTTTAAATTTAGGCTCAGAAAATGTGGCTTTAATTGCATTAAATCATTTTATGGTCATTGTTTGGTATAACTATGGCAGTTTAGCTGGGTGGGATATGACTCACATGATTTGTTAATGGCATTATTTTGATTTGATTTACTTGGACTTTTTGAATACTATTGAAGTATTGAGTACTGAATGATGTCTAAATTGTCCACAAAGGAGTTTTAAGTCACCTATGCTACCACCTTGTCTGTAAGAGGAGCCAGGTTTACCTAATTGGTGGTCCCCGCGCATTGCGAAATTAGTGCAGAAGTGTACCATTGTTAGAAAGCTCTGAGAGACATTATGATTTACACATAAGGAAAAAGATAATCTTGTGAATTCTTATTAGATAAACTTTTTTTATAAATTAGTGCAAAAGTGTACCTAATTCTTATTATGTGTGAATTTCAAATAGATTAGAAAATAACAAAGGTACTTGGAGAGTACTAATGTTGGTCCTCTTACAGTATTACTCAAAGAGTAGACGCCGAATGGATTGGAGATACATGTAGGGGAGCTCTATTGAATCTTTTTGTTATAAGATATGATTCTGATTGGTAAATCTGATACTATAATATACTGCCTTCTCAGTAATTGAATGGACAACTAATATTCTTATGACCTTATCTGGCCTTTAGCTAAGTGGATATTGTATAAAACACAAGGCATGTAGATGTCAACCAGATTTCATTGCCATAACTTATTCTAAAAAATGTTTGTTAAGCTGTCTCTTTTCTTAGTTGAAGTTATTCAAACATGATTGGAGATTAAAAGAGGGCATCAAGGAAAAGTTGCTTGTCTTTCACTTTTGAATCTTTTACCACTTCTATAATTCGATCCTTAATCCTGTTTATTATATTATTATCATGCTATTCTTGTGATGCCCTGGTAATGGTGGACTGCCTTATTAAAATTGCTGGAAGCTTACTTTTCTAAATATCTTATGTTCCAGTGTTCTTAAACTATCATGGCCAACTTCACTTTTTTAGTGCTTCTCTATTAATATGTTATCGAATCTCAGCATTACTACGTCAAAAGAAGATGCTGTGCACTGTTCATCTTTTAATTGGGTTAAGAAATTATCATTGCCACATCCACTTGTTCATGTATCTACAAATCTGATAACGATGTGTTCCTTGAAATTCATTCGAGCGTTATTAAGAAGTCCTATATGTTATTTCTCCGACTTCTAAATAGTTGCAACACTTTTGACTTGTGCGTTATGTATATATACTAACTTTGTCCATCTCTTTTTATCTATATATAAAACAAAGGGTGTTATGTCAAGATTGTTGGATTAACATCAATACATCAACCCTTTATGATTTTACTAATATAAATTTTAAGATATTAATAGTCAAAGCTATGTGTTGGCAAACAAGAAAGTCAAAGTATTACAACCATTAGGAGACGAACAAAGTAATTTTTTGGTTATGTTTATATGATCAGTTGGGTCAATGGTCTTCAATCATGTCAAGCATATAATTAGCATCTTCACATGCAGTCTGATGTTCTGTGTGTTTGTAAAAGTGACACTTCAACGTCTAGACTTCTTTTTAGTAATGAAGTGGTAGATGGATGCATAACGAAAGAATAGTCAAGAATAAGCAACTCTCTATATTGCAGGGTTGTAGATACATACCTACTAAATTACCTGAACATAATAGAACTTATTTTCCTACTACACGTTTTCTTATGGTGAAGAGAACAAAGTCTTGCACGTTTCATACTTTGATTCTTGGAAGCTCTGAGGCAACTGAGCCATATATGGTATTATAGGAGAAGTAATTTTGTCTAGAATAGCCATTGTTTCATCAAAATTAAAATTCATGCATCCTTTGCTATATTTTGCTATGCACTATGCTGCACTTCTTAAGCACTGCGCCACTACTACTACAAAGTTGAAGTGTTAGCCTCTAATCCATTAATATTTGCAAAACTCAAGAAAACTTTTTGAATCACGTTTGTCATTTCTAATGCATTGTTTTTATGCTTATAATAAGTACATGAGCTTGAATCTGTACAGGGTTGTCAAAGTTGTGACAAAGTACATGCTCATTGAAATTAGATATTGTATGAACTTATGCAATTAATCACTTTTGCAGATATAGAAGTTCCAATTGCGTGTGTCGTACTAATATTGTTGTTCGCCCTGCAACATTATGGGACTCATCGGGTAGGATTCTTGTTTGCACCAATTGTTATAACATGGCTCCTATGCATCAGTGGAATTGGTGTATACAACATTGTGCATTGGAACCCTCATGTTTATCAAGCTCTCTCTCCCTACTATATGTACAAGTTTTTGAGGAAAACCCAGAGAGGGGGTTGGATGTCTTTAGGTGGAATCCTGCTGTGCATGACAGGTAAAAAACAACTCATGATGGCCCCAATTGACTAGCCACCAATGACTTCAGTTTAGATTTATCTAACACCGAGTATTTTTTGCATCAGGTTCAGAAGCTATGTTTGCGGATCTAGGACATTTCTCCCAGCTCTCTATACAAGTATATGCTCATAGATTTTTGAACACCTTTTTTTTTTTTTTTTGGGTCGGTTTAGTTACCTGAGTTGCTGACACATTATCCTTCCTATAGATTGCATTTAGTTTTATTGTGTATCCATCGTTGATCTTGGCTTACATGGGACAAGCTGCTTACCTGTCTAAGCATCATTCTCTACAAAGTGATTACAGGATTGGATTCTATGTATCTGTTCCTGGTAAGTGTGCTTATCATCATCTGAACCTCTTTAGGGCGACACACTGAATTTTCCTTCTGAAATTGTGTACCTTTTTTGGTGAGGGGTTTTCAGAGAACATAAGATGGCCTGTTTTAGCTATAGCCATACTCGCTGCAGTAGTGGGAAGCCAAGCTGTCATTACAGGGACTTTCTCTATCATCAAACAATGTTCTGCGTTGGGTTGCTTTCCTCGAGTTCGAATAATCCACACATCAAATGAGAGACACGGCCAAATCTACATCCCAGAGATTAATTGGATATTAATGCTGCTGTGCCTTGCTGTTACAATCGGTTTCAGAGATACAAAACACTTGGGGAATGCATCAGGTAATGTAGTTTCTATGTCAATTTCAGCTAGTATTATGGTGTCAGTATGTCTTGTGGAATGATCAGTCAATCCTGCAGAGGTAGTGCTGCCTTTGAAAAATGTTATAAGATTTTATAAATCCATCTTGTTGCCAATCTATCATAAAGACGGGTGCTACTAATTCCAAAATTTCCTTAATAATTCATTTTGCACTTTCTGTTCTAAAAATGTTTTGAATTCTAACAATGAACACTATTATTTGCTGGAACAGGTTTGGCAGTCATAACAGTAATGCTGGTAACCACCTGTCTAATGTCCCTAGTAATAGTATTGTGCTGGCAAAAAAGTGTAATATTTGCTGTTGGGTTCATATTCTTCTTTGGCTCCATAGAAGCACTCTACTTCTCAGCATCACTTATCAAGTTCCTCGAAGGGGCGTGGGTCCCAATCGCCTTATCCTTCATCTTTATGATGGTCATGTATATATGGCATTACGGCACTCAAAAGAAGTATGAGTACGATGTCCAAAATAAGGTTCCCATTAACTGGCTACTCGATCTGAGTCCCAATTTAGGAATTGTCCGAGTATGTGGAATTGGTCTCATACAAACTGAGCTTGTCTCTGGCATACCCGCCATTTTCTCTCATTTTGTGACCAACCTCCCGGCATTCCATCAAGTGCTAGTCTTCTTGTGCATAAAATATGTGCCTGTCCCTCACGTAAAATCTGAAGAACGTTTTCTTGTTGGGAGAATAGGCCCCAAGGAATATCATATATATAGGTGCATTGCACGATATGGGTACCGTGATATTCACAAAGATGAGGTCGAGTTTGAAAAGGATCTTGTTTGTAGCATCGCGGAATTCATTCGTTCAGAAAAGCCTGATTGCAAGAATATTATTCAGGATAATAATGAGGACGATGAGGAGAATCTTACTGTTGTAGGGTCTTTCTCAACTAGTCGGGGAGTTAGATTGTCTGAAGATGAAGGTGAAATAATTGGCACCTCCCAGCTCCAAAGAGTGGAGTCTTTAGAGAAGCCGAAAAAGAGAGTAAGGTTTGTCGTCCCTGAGACTCCACAAATTGATCCTGGTGTGCAGGAAGAGTTGCATGAACTAATGGAAGCAAGAGAATCTGGCATGGTCTTTATTCTAGGACATTCGTACGTGAGAGCCAAGAGTGGTTCAAGTTTAATTAAGAAACTCGCGATTGACTATGGTTATGATTTCTTGAGGAGAAACTCTAGGGGACCTAGTTATGCAGTTAGTGTTCCTCATGCTTCGACACTGGAAGTCGGAATGGTGTACCGTGTCTGATTATGTTGCTGAAACAGGGCAGCTATAATGTGTGTTACTGGATTGTGTATGTACATGTTAAACCAGGATCCAGTTTATGTTCTGCTAATTCAGTACCATCAACATCAGAATACAAAACTAAATTTTGCCAATTTTGGTATGCCAAATGCCTCATATCATATTCATATATCTGGACCACTTAACAAAACATCTTTTTGGAAAATGTTTATATAAATTATATTGCTTGTCATCGCAGTTGTCTTAAACGTTTTGGTGCCTTATGCTATCATATTTTGTTTTCGGCCCCCTCGAACAGGGTCACTCACCCAGTCCCGACATAAACCCTAAAATATTTTAGATTTCTGAAAATAAATGAAACCTGGCAGCTATGCTTATTATCTAGAATTTTTTTCTTCTTCTGATTTTTACCATTAATGATAAACATGTTCTTGTTGTTGACAATTGTATTCAATGTAGCGACCCCTCCTAATAGTTGTGACTTGGGAGGGATATTAAACGTGGGTGGTGGTGTCAGAAACAGACCTGATCGATGGGTCAACCTGATATCGAAACGACTTGAACCTGGTTCTATCTGTGAGGGCCAGTCCCCTGACTTGACCAAAATCTGGCCTAAGATTACCCATACCTATCCGGCACCCGACAATATCATATTCTGATATGACCACACAGACCTGCATTCAAATTCGAACCTGACAGTAACCTAACCAGATATTAACCCAAAGCCCGACCAGACCCAATAAATATTCTATTCAACCCGATTTGTTTATGACCGACCCGAATTCAACTATAATCCAGTTGAACCAGATAAAATAATATATGCCTTTTTTTTATCCAATTTTTCAAACCAACCTATTTGGACGACTAAATCCCACAAAATTATTATAAGTTGGTATATCATTCCTATATACTATATAATTCCTTTATAAATATTTATAAGTTGGTACTGCTTAGATTTTTTTTTTTTTTTTGATAATATGATATTTCAATATGTTGTAATTTCTTCCACTTTATTTGAGCACAAGTTTTCATCTTCCTTCTCTCAATACTATATTTGAATAATGATGAATAAATAACTAAAAAAATCAACGAAACATTGATTTAGGAAAAACATATTTTAAAAATTAAAAAAAATACAAATGTATGTTCGAATCAAAAAATTGGTAACACTGATGCAAAACTAATTGAGAAAAAAAAGTTAATATGACTCGCGCACATAGCGTGCAAAAAATTCTAGTATATATATATGTATATATATATATATATATATATATATATGGTCACTGAACTTGCTTTTAAATGTTCCAGTGATAAATTAAATAGGAAAATTTTGTGAGAAAATACCTTTTCTGGTATAATTGTTGTGAGAAAAACCTTGTATAATTTTATTTGTAGGAAAGCCCCTTAATTATAAGATGTTTATTAAAATACACAGTTTGTTGTTGGAAAAAAGTAAGAGAAATGCTATGATGAAAGAAGAGGAAAGGAAAATTAATTTCATATCCTCCGTTATGTTTTCTTATATATTTTTTTTTTCCTTTTTAGTTTCAACAATATATGGCCACTTAACTTGATTTTTAATATTCCGCTCATAAACTAAGTAGGAAAATTTTATGAGAGAAGACCATTTTTATTATAATTTTCGTGAGAAAATACCTTATATAATTTTATTTATAAGAAAGCCCCTTAATGATAATATATTTATAAAAATGCACAGTTTGTTGTCGGAAAAAGGTAAGAGAAATGCTACGATGAAAGAAGAGGAAAGGAAATTTCATATCCTCCGTTATGACTTTTTCTTCTTAGTTTCCACTATATATCTCTATATAATATAAGTGGGGGGGGGAAGGAAGATGGTGTCTCCCTACAAAAAGTCTGATGTACCCCTAATGAATTTAAATGACCATATATATTAAATAATCTTATCTTCTTCCTACTTGTCATATATATTGAATAAGTTAACAATGTAATTGAATTTGAAATTTGAACTAAATATTAAATTAAGGAGAATGATTTCCTCTTTTACATATGTGTGAAAAACTCTGATTAAAGATTAAATTGACAATATAACTTGATTGACGCAATCAGAAGAAAAAATAAAAACTTGAATTTCATATTAGTAATTATACTGATAATATTTTAAAACCTAAATATTGTTTATTATTCGGTAATCTCTATTATATAAATCAAAATCTTTCACTTTATTAATATTCAATGATTGAACCTGATACATAAATTTTTCCACTTTATTTGAGCACAAGTTTTCTTCTACTCTATGTTTCCTTCTCTCAATACTATATTTGAATAATGATGAACAAATAACTAAAAAAATCAACAACATTGATCTAAGAAAAACATATTTAAAAAATAAAAAATAATTACACACGTATATTCGATTCAAAAAATTTGTAACACTGATAAAAAAAATGTTAATATGACTCGCACGCATAGCATGCAAAAAATTCTAGTATATATATATACATACATATACATATATATATACATATATATATATACATACATATACATATACATATATATATATACATATACATATACATATATACATATATACATATACATATATACATATATACATATACATATACATATACATATACATATACATATATACATATATACATATACATATATACATATACATATACATATACATATACATATACATATACATATACATATACATATACATATATATATATATACATATATATATATATATATATGGCCACTTAACTTGCTTTTAAATGTTCCAGTGATAAACTAAAATAGGAAAATTTTGTGAGAATACCCTTTATGGTATAATTATTGTGAGAAAATACCTTATATAAATTTATTTTTAGGAAAGGCCCTTAAATAGAATAAAACTAATATGAACCCGGTGCACACTAATTAGTGTGCATCCGATCCATATCACGTGAGTTGAGGCAACAGTAACGATTACGCTTTTCAGTTTTTGGCGCCTTCAGTTTTCTCTCTCCTCAGATTTCCTCAGATTTTCTCTATCCTCACAACTTCTTCCCACTACTTCGTCCTCTTGTAACTTCTGCATTTTGTCTCTCAATAATAACTTTTCATCTTCTTTGCCCTAACTTCTTCATTTTCTCTCTCTTCAAGTTCAGTTTTGTGTAATCTTCTCTGCCCTAACTTCTTCATTTTCAGTTCTGTGTAATCTTTTCGTTTGAATTTAGCAATGGGAAGGAAGACGATCGGTAATCGAAATTTTCCAAAACGTCGTGGTTTGCGTTCATCTCTTGGTTGTCGTGCAGAGGAATCGGAGTTTCCTGGTGTTAGTGGAACTGCTCATACTGATGGTAATTATGTTGTTGATTTTGGTTTTTACTATATTTTCTTATAATTTTTGGAGTTTTGATGTTTTTTAGTTTGAATTACTCTTCGTTCGTTTTTGTGCGTTTTTTATTGTTTGCATGATAAATTTATGTTGATTTTTGTTCGATTTTTGGAATTCTGATTTTTTTTAGTTTGAAATACTATTCGTTCATTTTTGTGCGATTTTTTTGGAGTTTCGATTTTTTTTAGTTTTAATTACTCTTCGTTCATTTTTGTGCGATTTTTATTGTTTGCATGATAAATTTTTGTTGATTTTTGTGCGATATTTGGAGTTTTTATTTTTTTTAGGTTTATTTTTTTGTGATAATTTGTAATTGTGTTATTCTTGTGATGATATAGTATATTTTGACATGATATAGTTTATTTTGTAAATATATAGTGTATTTGTAATTATACTACTTTTTATTAGTCTTGAAATGGTAGTGTATTTTGAAATGATATAGTGTGTTTTGATATGATATAGTGTATTTTGGAATGATATAGTGTTGCTGTAGTAGTTCTATGGCAGTGTTTTGGATAGTGTATATTGATATCGTATAATGTGTTTTGACATTATTGTGTATTTTGAGATGATATAATGTATTATGATATAATAGTGTATTTTGATATGATATAGTGTATTTTGTGATGATATAGTGTATTTTGAAATGATAGTGTTGCTATGATAGTTCTTTGACAGTGTTTTTGATGATAGTGTATATTGACATCATATAGTGTGTTTTGACATTATAGTGTATTTTGAGATGATATAGTGTATTTTTACATGATATTATGTTAGTGTTGTATTAGTGTATTTGGCCATGATATAGTATGTTTTGACATTATATAGTGTGTTTTCGACTGATATAGTGTATGTTTTGTACAATTGTTTTTCGTTGCAGAGCACGCTGGACATGATGTTAGTAATCCATCTATTGAACATCAGGATGGAAGAAGTGATGCTGCTAATCCTGCTGTTAGTGAAGGAATTGATTCTGCTAAAGTTCCTGGTAGTGAAGGAACTTATGCTGCCATGCTGGTAATCCTGTTGTAACAAAAGAAGAAGCAAAAAGCAAGAAAAGGGTAAAAGGTGTAGCTCAGAATGATACCTTGCAAGCTCCAAAGAAGAGGAAAATATACAGTGATGCTGAAGGACAGAGGGTAAACCTGTTCAAAACTACTTGCTGTGGTAAAAGGCTTTGTGAGCTGAATGAAGCTTTTAGTGTTGAACAGAAAAAAGCTGTTATAGAAATTGGTTTTGGATCTTTGTTGGATTTAAAGATTTCCAGGACTAATAATTCTTTGAGTGGATGGTTGGTGGAGAGGTTTGATGGTGGGTCTGGCATGTTTAAGGTTGGTTATGGAAAAGAGTTCAAGGTTAACCAATTTGATGTTTATGATGTGCTTCAGCTCCCTCTAGTTGAAGGACAGGATGTGATGGATGTGTCTAGGAGACGTAATGCGGAGAATCCGCATTTTGAGTTGAAAGCAAGCTGGAGGGAGTACTTTGGAGTTGATCGGGATAAATGGCAGATTCCTTTGTCTGCTGTTTATTCCGTATTAAGGAATTTAGTTGATGGTGGCGAGATCTTTCTAAAGTTGTATGTGTTATTTGCTTTTTCTTCTTTTTTAGCTCCAGTTGCAAATAACACACTGGATTTGAGGCTTGTTCTTGCTGTAAATGAGGTTCAGAGAATTCCTCGTTTGAATTGGTGTAAATATATTTTAGATAGGTTGATGCATGCGAATGTTTTGTTCAAGAATCATCTGTTTGCTAAAGGTGCTCGGGGGCATTATACTGAGTGTATAATTTTGTTGCAGTTGATTTACTTCCATCACCTACAGATTGGTGATGGCGTGCCTCCAACTCGACTGCCTTTGTTGGCTCATTGGATAATGAGTCAATTGCCAAGAGAATTCGTCGTGAAGTACTATATGATAAGTTTGGAAGTGGTTTGCTTGATGAAACTTATCCAATAAGTGCTAAGTTTTACTTCACTGATGATGGGCAAGTTGATTTCACCCGGATGAAGCCTGTTAAAAAAAAAAATTGAAGTTCAGTATGTACCACGTCCTGTATTGAGTGATGATACAGGAAGTGGAGGAAGTAGAAGTAGTGATGTACTAAAGAAGGCTGCGCCCAAGAGGAAGGTGAAGGGCAAACTTCATATTCAGTTTGAGCTTCTATCAGGAAGTCTCACTGATGAAGAAATTACTGCATAAACTAGAGATGTAAGTTCAAATTTTAGAATAATATTAATTTTTGATATAGTAGAGTTTTGAGTGATATAGTGTGGTTTTATGTGATATAGTGTGGTTTTATGTGATTGTGTGGTCATGTGATGCTGGTATGTGATATTATGTTTGTATTTGATATAGTGGTGTTATATGTGATATAGTGTGTACTATTGTGTGTCACTTGTAGTGTAAAAATTTAGAATAATTTAATATAGTGTATTTCAGACTGATATAGTGTTGGTCTATATGATATAGTGTATGTATGTGGTTTTAATATTTGATATAGTTCCTTGTAAAAATTGAATAATGTGCCGTTTTGATATAGTGTAGTTCTGAATGATATAGTGTTGTTCTATATGGTATAGTGTATTTTGTATCTGATAGTGTATGTGTTCTGTTGTACTGATGGTGTGATCCTGTTCTAATATAGTTGGTGTTAATTTCATATAGTTGGTTTAGTTGGTGTTATTTTCCCATAGTTAGTCTTGTTTTGATATAGAGTATTACAAATTAGTAATTTGTTTTGATTTTTGAAGGAGCTTCATGCTATGTGGTTGTTGTGGAAGAGGGATTTGGAAGTTGTCTCTTATTGCCACATAGATGCGTTAAAGAGTTTGAAGTACTCTTATGTGGTTGGCAATCCTCCTTCTGATAATCCTTCCCAAGATGATCTTGACAAAATTTTGTCAAGTTCAATTAATCAGAAGTACTTTGATGAAATGGTATCAATTGCATATGCTGTGAAGGATTTGCCAGCTGGTTGGGAAGAGGTGTCTAATCCTTCTACTACTGCATTCCCTAGCTTTATAGTGACTCAAATGAGTCAGAAGACGAATGACATCATCCAGAACGTTGTCAACAACGTTTTTTATGATGCAAGTGAGGACATGTCCATGGAGGAGAATACATGGACTGTTTTCCAAAATGCTTTGTCTAGGGGTCCAGCCAAGTCAACTCTAAGGCTGGATGAATATGCAGTTGAGGGTCCTTTCACTCATCTTTCAAAGATGATGAAAGATTTTGAAGATGTGATGCAAGATCTCCCAATATTTTTAAGGGAGGCTGTTGATTATTGATCTGAAAATCAACATCCTTTAGATGGGAGGTAAATTTTTGAATGAAATTTGTTTAATGTATTGTTTTTATTGAAAATATTCTTACAATTTGTGTTGCTTGTTGCAGTGAAGAGCTCTTTCAGCTGGATGAAGTGTTCTTCTCTATACCTCGGAGTGAGATTTGGACGGTTATTACTGAGACTGAGATGTTTGAATCAGTTATAGATAATTGGGCAAAAATTATGAATATCAATGAACTCAGTCTCTCTTCTCCTCCAAAAAAGTTTTACTTTACTTCTTCTTAGGTTGTAAGAACTTTTTGTAATATATTTTTATGTTGTTGAATTCTTTATCTTTGCATGCATTATTTATTTGTTGATAATATGAGTTCTTATGTTGCAGGCTTTATTATTGCGTGTGCTTGAAGATGAAACTGATGCTAAACGCATTGATGATTTGTTCACATGTTGGAAGTTTCAAATTCAAGACTTGAATAACATTTTAAAACTGGATGCTGGTGTTGAATTGGTGAGACAAATTCTGTTTTTGAAATTATGATGAAAGCATTTCTTAGTATAAATTGACAAATATATAGTGCGTTTGTATATGATATAGTGCTTTTAGGTATCATATAGTGGCTTTGTTTATGATATAGTGCTTTTAGGTATCATATAGTGGCTTTGTTTATGATATAGTGTGTTTCTTTATGATAGTGTATTTCTATGTGCTAGTGTAGATATAATATTAGACAAACATATAGTGGATTTAATTTGCGAAAATCGACCCAAGAAAAAAAAATTACATTAATTTAAGAATTACCTTTCTTTGTTACAAAATCGACCCAAGAAAAAACTGAAGTTGGTTTGCTTCTGATGCGTATAAGAAGTACTAATTATGTAGACTTCTAGTTATGTTAGAATTCTATGTAATTTAGGTGTTTTAACTCCTAGCTTGTTAAGAGTTTGTTTTACATTAGGACTTTATTTTGGTTAGAGGTTTATTTGCATTAGGAGTCTAGTTACTTAGTCGTGTGGGTTATTCACCTTAGGCGTGTAACTAGGAGATAGATTATTAGTTTGTTATTTTTTTTGTTTATCCTTTATGCTTTACTAGTTCTAGTTGATTTAGGATTCTTGTAATCTATATAATGGTATTCGGCCATCATACTAAAGGACGTTGAGTTTTAAGTTAATTCGTGTGAATTAAAAGTTTCTAGAGAGAATCCAAACCGTTTCAGGAGTGAATCCAAACCCTAGTTGAATTTTGAGTCGAAATACGCCTAAATTCTTCATATCCTAGTTGAATCTTGACTTGGATTAGTCAAATTCTCCATATCCCTTTGTTATTATTCGGAGTTCATTGTTGTTTTGCATCAACAATTCGGATCTTGACATTGATTGTTCCTAAAGTTTGCATCTTTAATCTACAAAAGCCACTAAACTACATCAAAGAGCCTAAATTTCGTGAATCTTGTTTCAAGAATCACATCAAGCGGTGTGGCTGCTGCCTTCACCTTACGTTTTCTTGCTGATTCAAATCCGCTGATTTGTGTCAATTCTGCAGTCAGTCCGGTAACACTGTTCGTCTGGACACGTTACAAGTCGGAATTCAGATTTTCTTGGTTCGTTGGAAAGCTAACAAAGCGATCTGTATTGTGTTAAAATTTGAGAGCATTTGACCCAGTAACGAAGTCGCAGCACTCGCATACATCTGCGTCAAATTTCTGTCTCCCAGTTTGCCACCAGTAGTTTTAGCCAGCGCGTGACAGTGCGTGTCCAATTGGAATTCTATGATTTTTGGCTCGTTGGACTTATAACATCTGGAGGTTTGTTGTGTCAAAATTTCATAACGTTCCCATAAGTATCGAGTTCTGTGCAGCGTTAAAATTCAATGACATCGTATCTGCTTGCTGTTTCATAATGGCTGATTACTATGACTAATATGACTACTATGCCTACTATGACTTCATGGATGAGATCAAAGAAGACTTTGAAGGAATGCTTGTTACACTTAATCAGTTGTGCAAATCACAGCAAGATCTCTGCGATGCAATGCGCATTAAATCTGTACAACAGTCCCAAGCACCGCAAATGGGCTCTATTACAACCGTGCCTTCCACAACAACATGGGTTCATTGTTTGAAGTGTCGAGGTCTTGGACACGAAGAACATCAATGCCCTAATGACGAGTATGTTTCCACGGAAGAACTTGTCTTGTTCTTAAAACAAGATGTGGTAGAACCGAAGACAACAATCCCTATGTTGGATCAAGCGACTTTGCCTCATGACTATCTGCGTGGTACAACTCCGCAAGATCCAATCTTGGACATACAAGAGGACTTCAAGATTACATCTTTGGCTTGTAGACGTTCCAAATTTCCGATATTTGCTGCCCCATGTGTGATTAAAGCTTCCAAGAAGTGTTGGAAACCAAAATCTGCAGCATCTACTGCTGATTTTTGTTATCATACTGTCCTTCTTGGTACCAAACGACCACACCCATCATGGCCTCCATTGTTATTTCTCATTCGTGCCCTAATGCTCATGGATCATGGATTTCGCGCATGGATGATTGCTTGGCTACAACAAAACTTGAGGACAAGTTTTTTTTAAGAAGGGGAGTATGATGCGTATAAGAAGTACTAATTATGTAGACTTCTAGTTCTGTTAGAATTCTATGTAATTTAGGTGTTTTAACTCCTAGCTTGTTAAGAGTTTGTTTTACATTAGGACTTTATTTTGGTTAGAGGTTTATTTGCATTAGGAGTCTAGTTACTTAGTCGTGTGGGTTATTCACCTTAGGCGTGTAACTAGGAGATAGATTATTAGTTTGTTATTTTTTTTGTTTATCCTTTATGCTTTACTAGTTCTAGTTGATTTAGGATTCTTGTAATCTATATAATGGTATTCGACCATCATAATAAAGGACGTTGAGTTTTAAGTTAATTCGTGTGAATTAAAAGTTTTTGGAGAGAATCCAAACCGTTTCAGGAGTGAATCCAAACCCTAGTTGAATTTTGAGTCGAAATACGCCTAAATTCTTCATATCCTAGTTGAATCTTGACTTGGATTAGTCAAATTCTCCATATCCCTTTGTTATTATTCGGAGTTCATTGTTGTTTTGCATCAACAATTCGGATCTTGACATTGATTGTTCCTAAAGTTTGCATCTTTAATCTACAAAAGCCACTAAACTACATCAAAGAGCCTAAATTTCTTGAATCTTGTTTCAAGAATCACATCAGCTTCCTTCAAAAGTGGGTTCAAACGGCTAATGGATTTTTGATGAACTGTGTTCCTTCAAAAGTAGATTTTTGATGAGTTAGATCTATTGCTGCTTCTTAAGATTGAAATGGCTGATTTTGTTATTCTATAGTGCAAAGTTTGATGAACTAGGTAGTGGGTTCCTTCAAAATATGGGTTGTAGATTTGTAGTAAGAGGAGAGAGAGAATGAATAGTTAGAAAAAGCAGTGGAATTATATAGTGAGAGGAGAGAGAGAATGAACTGGGTAAGGCAGTAGAACTAGGGGGTTCCTTCAAAATATGGGTTGTAGATTTCTAGAAGCATGTGACAACACGTCACTCAATATTTTCAACTTTCAACTAGAAGTGTAGAGTCTTGGATGTTGTTGGTATTTTTCAGGAATTTCGGCAGTAGTGTTGTAAGCTCTTTCATGGACTATAGTATGGTTTTGGGGCTGCTCTTCGACTGTATTGTCGCATAGTCTTAGTATGCAACTTCCTTAGTTGTAACTCTGGGCTGTAATGCCTCCTTGAATTAATGAAAATTGACTAAAATTATCAAAAAAAAAAAAAAAAAAAAAACTATAAGTGTAGATTGTAGATCAAAGTATAAATTAGCCAAATCATAATACTATTGCATTGGATATAAGTTTTTGGTTATATACTGCATTTTTTGTTCACGAACAACACGTCACGCACGCATATATACTGCATTTTTGTTCTTGCAGAACTAAAATAGTCACTCAAAACTATGATTTAAAACAAATTTTAACTGAGTAACTATTGCATTGCAAAAAAAATGTAGATCAAAAGTTCAACACGTCACTCAATTTTTTTGTTCAGTAGATATAAGTTTAACTGAGGGAGTAATACTGTAATGCTACTTAAATGCAAAGAGTTAATGACCGCAAAAGAAAGAACAGGATGTAGATGGCAAATTGATAGAAAAATGTGCTTCAATAGAGACTACTAAGTAAGTACTAAGTAGAGCATTTAATTCACTAACAAATTTGATAATAATAGCCACTCTTCTTCACCTAAGTTATAAATATTTGCACTTTCAAAAAAGTTTAGTAAAAAGTTTTGTATATCGTTTGAATTGAATCTTTCATTACTTATACTTATTTATTAAAGTGTTTTTAAATACTATTTGTAAGTATTTCAAGGAATCTTATTCACAAAATGGAGGTGAACTTAGATACTATGTTTCATTTTCTGTTTGTTTACTACTTAGTAATACTTATGCCTAAAAATGTTATCGCACGCATCGCGTGCATAAAAAGCTAGTGTGATATAGTGTGTCTGTATATGATATAGTGTATTTCTTTATGATATAGTGTATTCTTTATGGTATAGTATTAGACAAACATATAGTGTATTTATATGTGATATAGCGTGTATGTATATCATATAGTGTATTTCTTTAATTATGATATGGTACTAGACAAACATATAGTGGATTTATATATGATATAGTGTGTCTGTATATCAAATAATGTATTTCTTTATGATATAGTGTTATTAATTTTTATATTATTATGTGATGATATAATTATTTTTATTCTCATCTAGTGAGTTTATTCTTCTATTCATTTTGTAGGTTTTTTTCCCAATTTTGCTTAAATGAGCTAATCATTTTGTCCTGTTTGTGCTGGACACAAACAAAAAGATTGTTTTTTATATTGATAACAAGATTTGGGATGATGATAAGGAATATAAGAAAATGATGGAGACTCTCAGTTCAATCATTGCTGATGGAGTTTCAAGTCTTTTCCAACATTATGAAATTCCATAATCTTAAGGTGATGATATGGGTTTATGGGGAATGACAAAAGTCAAAGGAAGCTGGAAAAAAGGTGCATATGATTTGGACTGTGGTGTGTACATACTTGTCCATATGCTACTTTTTGAAGGCTCGGAAAAGTTTGAATGCCCATTTTTGAATGATGTAAGTTTAATATAATTATTTCTAACTGAGTTATCTATTTAATTTTTTTTTATATAGTTTCTTACTTATTTAATTTATTTTCAGGAGAAGATTACGAAAGCAGCAAGAGTCTCCTTGTGTGGTTGCATGATTTTATCTGATCTGAATAAGAATAGAAGTGAGCTTGTGAAAAAGGTGATATTATTCAAATCAAAGAGATCAAAGACTGTTGCTTTTATTGAAGAAAATAAAAGGAAGAAAGCTGAAGAGAGTAAGAGGATTGAAGAGGAGTTGAGACAGAAAATGCAGCAAGAGAAGAAGAACAAAGAAGTTGAGGATGGAAAGAAGAAGAAGACAGGAAGGAAAATGTTAACCGTCAAATTTGCAAAGTAAAACTATATTGATGTATTTGATTGATGTTACAAACAATGTTACTAATCTAATAGTAGGTTAGGGTTGACAGTTGGTTTGTGTTGATATAATAGGTTTACAAACAATGTTTATGTAATTGTGTAGTTTTGATTGATTTTACAAACAGTGTTAGTAATCTAACAGTAGGTAATGTTCCGACTGATATAGTGTTAATATAGTGTATTTCAGATTGATATAGTGTTGGTCTATATGATATAGTGTATGTATGTGGTATAGTGTGTGGTTTTAATATTTGATATAGTTCCTTGTAAAAATTGAATAATGTGCCATTTTGATATAGTGTAGTTTTCAATGATATAGTGTTGTTCTATATGATATAGTATATTTTTACTTGTTGACATATAGAGTATTACAAATTAGTAATTTGTTTTGTTTTTTATTGGGTTACACAGCAGGTTTGTGTAAATATAATGGGTTTACAAACAGTTTATCATAAGAATTTATTTATATAATGTACTTCATAACCATATCCTTTCCAAAAAAAAAAAAAATTTGCACATAACCATATAGTGTACAAGTCTTATTATAAACTCAAATGATTAAAAACATTGCATAGTTCTCTTGGTAAAGTATTTTAGAACAAGTGTTCTTTTGGAGTTATGCTTCCAAACACCTTGTGTCTCTTTTTCCCTTTTTTTGATGCCTTCTTGTATGAATCATAGTGTCCTTTTATTCGCTTGTTGTCTCTTCCTTTTGTGACTGCTCTATCTGGATCCAAAACTGTTGGTCTTGGTGCTGATTCTTGTGTATTGTT
Organism: Beta lomatogona; assembly: GCA_947646795.1. NCBI lineage: Eukaryota > Viridiplantae > Streptophyta > Magnoliopsida > Caryophyllales > Amaranthaceae > Beta > Beta lomatogona. The sequence continues at coordinate 447,605 of CANSNZ010000230.1, forward strand.
TTCTTGACTTTCATTAGCTTGTAATGCTGTAGCTGCTTCTTGTAATGCTTTCTCATGAACTTTAGCTTTTTCTGCTACTGCGGCTTTTGCTTCTTCAATCTTTATTACTTCTTCAACTTTTAAATTTGTTTTTTTGAAATTTTCCTCTATCATTGCTCTAGCTGGTTCTATTCTGTGGCTCTTTAATATGAGATTGTAGTACCTTATGGCATGAATGTGTTAGTATTTAGACAAACATATAGTGGATTTCTATGTGATATAGTGTGTTTATAGATGATATAGTGTATTTCTATGTGATAGTGTAGATATAGTATTAGACTAACATATAGTGGATTGCTATATGATATAGTGTGTTCATAGATCATATAGTGTACTTCTGTGTGCTAGTGTATATATAGTATTAGACAAACATATAGTGGATTTCTATGTGATATAGTGTGTTTATAGATCATATAATGTATTTATGTGTGATTGTGTAGATATCATATTAGACTAACATATAGTGGATTGCTATATGATGTAGTGTGTTCATAGATCATATAGTGTACTTCCGTGTGATATAATGTATTTTTGTGCTGGTGTATAGTGTGTTTACATACCTCCTTATCATGTGCAGCCTCCATGGTGTGAAGCTGTTTATTTCTCCTTTTCCTCTCTTTTCATTATCAAATTTCTCCCAAACTTCTTTTTTTGCAAATCTTGTCCACCTTGATGATATGTATTTCTATGGTATTTTTTGGACAGAATGCAAGTGTAGAACTCTTATGGCATGAAAGCACAACCAACCTGATTCTTCAAAATTTCTGCATCCACACTCAATTGTCTTCTATGGATAATTGAAGGAGACTTGTTGAGAAGAACCATCAATGCTATTGAGGAAAACTCTGTATGTCAGAATGTTTCCTTGTGTACCAACTAATTCAATTGCACTTGCCATTGCATGTTTGAATTTTTCCTCGAAATCTCGGAAAAGAGTATGTGTGTACTGTGAAGCCGCATGTTTTAATAGTGGACTCATGTAGAGATCTGATTTTGGTATTCCCTTTGTACAATTAAAATCATCCCTTTCTTCCTGTCTTCTCCACCTTATTAATGTCTGTTGGAATATTGAAAAGAAGTCAGTCAAGCTAGTAGTTTTGCTTGCCTTAAACCCAACAACATGATTTGTGCTTTTCACTTCTCTGTGAAGATAGTATTCCAGCAGAGAAGAAGTCTTTGCTAAATGCTGTACACCATTTTTCTTTCAAACTATACAATCTCTTGAACCAACGATCATCTTTTAGTTTGTATTTTTTGGTCATTGTGCTCCAAGTTTGTTCAAATTATGTTGTTGTAATGCAACCACTCAGACACTTGTGAAAAATGTTCTTCCATTCCTTATCTGCTTTCATCAATCCAAATTGTTGATTTGCATTTTGACTCAAATGCCATAAACATAGCCTGGGTCTTGATGCTGGGAAAGCCTGTCAATGAGTTCATTTAGTTAGTTTTTCAAGTAATATCTATTGCTCCTGCAATAGTACATAACAGAAGTTGTGCAAATGTCACATAAACATGAGTACCTTTTTTATTGCTCTTGCAATTGCAGCATCTTGGTCGCTGAATATAGTTATTGGACATTTACCTTTCATTGATTTTTTTAATGTTTCAAAAACCTATTCAAATGATGGTATTATCTCATCCGCAAGAAATGCACATGCAAACATTGTGTTTTTCCAATGGTTATTAATTCCTACAAATAGTGCACAAATAAGATTATACTTGTTTGTCCTATATGTAGTATCAAAAACCATAACATCTCCAAATATTGTATAGTCCTCAAGCATCATAGAGTCTCTCCAAAACAAGCAGCAAACCTTTCCTTCATCATTCAATCTTACTCTAAAGAAGAAGTTACTATCTGTTTGCATCTGCTCATAAAGGTTATCAACAACATTTTGTGAATCCTTTCCCTCAATTGGTTTTATTTTGAGTCTATAACAGCAGTTGAAGTGGTCCTTCATGGAATGACCCAATACATCTTCACCACCTGCTTCTGTACTCGTGTATTTGAATGAATCTATCGGTCTCAGTCCACACTCTTGCATAGCTTGTATGGTTTCTTTCTTTGGATCACTCATCTGACGCTCAGATCTATGAAGGTAATTTAGTGGTTGTCTTGTAAGTGGATGATTGTGTTTTATAACATGCTGCACAATCTCATAGTGTCCTTCAGGGTTCATCCTTGCTCTAATCAGAGCAGGACATTCAGTTCTTGTGATCATAACTCTTCTTGTCCTCTGTTTCTTTGAATTGCTGTCTTGTATCATTATATCTGTATTATTCTCTCCCTGTTTTTCTTTGATTTTTGTATTACTTTTCCCTTGAGCAGTGCATACGTAGTACTTTTGATGCACAACTGATGTCCCTTCTTTTTTTTCTGTTTTTGGATTTTCTAACACTGAACCCTATTATAGCACCATGCTGACAATATAGCTCATGTATATCATCCAATGTTGGTCTTACTTGACCAAGTAAAACTCCTCCAATTTCTTGTTTATTCAGTGATTGTTCAGTTGAACCTGTTATAAAAGAATAAAGGTATTTTTCACTTTTATTATAGTGTATATATATATGATATAGTGTATCTATTTATGATATAGTGTATCTATTTATGATATAGTGTATGGGTGTTTGATATAGTGTATTTGTGAATTTTAGTCAATTTTTGTATTTCATAGTACGCAATATTTTTGTTATATTCTATAGTGTATTTCTGTGTGGTATAGTGTATCTATTTATGATATAGTGTATTTATGCGTGATATGGTATATGTTTCTGTAATGCGTTTACGTAAATATATTCTATATATGCTAGTGTGTTTCTATCTGATATAGTGTATCTATTTATGATATAGTGTATGTATTTATGATATAGTGTATGTACGTGATAGTGTATATGATATAGTGTATCTATTTATGATATAGTGTATCTAGTTATGATATAGTGTATGTATGTGATAGTGTATCTATTTATGATATAGTATATGTATGTGATAGTGTAACTATTTACCTGGAATGACAACTGAATTAGATTCATCAATTGATACTATAGCATATTGCTCGTCAACTTGATTTTCTAGCTCATCATGAAACAGAACCACATTATCTACATAAAATTATAGTGTTAGTGTTTTGCTTAATCCAACAAATGAAATTATTGACTTCGATGATGTTACCTTCAAAACTTGGTGTATTATTGAGATCTATTACGAGTGGATCTCGATGCTCATTTTGGATTGAATTGTGATACTGTTCGTCGTCGAGTGCTTCAATGCTCGGATTTAGGTCGTCTATATTACATGCTACAATACTCTGATTGAGATCTATTTAATCAATTAAACCCGAATTTTCCATGAATTTGTCGTAGTTGTTCAAGTGAAAAGGAAATTGTCGAAGAATCAATTTCGAATCAATTTAGTGTTACAATTATTGAATAAAATAAGAACAATAATTTGATTCTCGAATGAGATGTACGTAAATTTAGGTTTCG